>PVKS010042750.1:0-15251 GCA_004027875.1 Aplodontia rufa | reverse complement strand
CGTGGTGCTGGGGTTCGAACCCGGGTCCTCGTGCTTGCCAGGCAAGCGCCGAAACCCCTGAGCCACCGCTCCAGCCCACGTACCATCATTCTTAATATGGAAATCAGGTAACTCAAATCCATAGCTCTAAAAGCAACTGTGACTGAGCCACCCTCCACATAGATCTCTATCAACGTATCAACTTTATATCCTCCTGAAGAATGGGAAATGCAATCTAGCTGCCAAGACACTCAACTTACATAGCTGGGATCTCAATTACAATGATTCCTCCACACTGCAAATTTTACACCCTATAATATCTGGTTTTAGCATTAAAAATATTTTGCACATTTATAGGCATACACAGAGCCCAACGCAGAAGGTGAGCTCTCTCAGAACGCGAGAGCTCAACGCATGCTCTTTTCACACCTGCCGCCCACACCTCGGTGGTCCCAATATTTAGGTCATCTGTCAGGAATTGAACAGAACAAAAACCTGACGCAACATGTTTATCAAGTCAGCCATTTGGTGGCCCTGTACACTGGAAAATAAGCACGGTTAGAAGGCTGAGCAGCCACCGTGCATCACTGCTGCCATAACAAGCCAACCCGACCAGCAGTTCCTGTGTCACAGTGATGTGACAATGATGAAGTCCAAGAAGGCTTGGCCACAGAGCCTACCTCCATCCCTGACAAAAACAACACTTGCTCAGTGGGGAGGAGTCCCTCCCAGACACCATCTGGACACCCAGCTGGGGCCCCTCAACAGCCACTCCCTGCTCCTAGAAGAATCTGCAATAGCATGGTTGTGTGACTTGGGTTTAAGCCCTTGTCACCAGCTTTGTGGCCATGCCATGCTTCCCTGTCTAGAAAACAGGGGTGATAAAGCCCAGCACAGAGGGTGGCTATGCATACAGAATGCAATTACTGATGTGAAGCACAGGCTGGGTACACGGAAGGGACCAAGGGGTGCTACCCCCTTGGCATAAGTTTGACTGTATTATGACAGGGTGAGGCTGGTGTGGTCCCCACACCACTCACAGGATGGGCTGATGTACCTGGGAGCTCCCAAGGCCGGGCAAGAGGGAGAAAAACAGCTTACAGGTTTCCTCACCAAAAAAAATGCTGTTTATAAGCAAAGAGCCAAACATGTGACCCAGGCTGAGGAGCGGTGAGGTCGCCTCCACCCCCACCCTCTTCTCTTCTGCTCTGGCAGGATTTAGTTGGGTCCCTGCTTCTCAGTCCAACTGCATCTTTGGCAGTGATTGGAACCTGATCACCCACAGCTGGAATGGCCAAAATCACTCAAAGCCATCGTGCGCTCGGTTGGCTTTGCCACCTCATATTTAGGTCCTCTATCGGGACTTTAGCAGAACGGAACCCTGGCACAACAGGTGGGTCTAGCCGGTCATCTGGGGGCCCTGTACCTGGAAAATAAGCGCAGTTAGAAGGCTGAGCAGCACGTGCGTCACTGCTTCCACTGAAAAGACATCGCCTCCCCTCTCCTCACTGCGAGCCTCCTGCCATCCAAACAATGAGTGCTGGAAACAGGAGAAAGGCACCCACAGGCTTTGCTTAAACGGTGATCTTACGCAACGTGCATTTTTGTCATTTGTTCTTCATTGCAGCAGATCAAAAGGGAATGTGTGGTGATGAGCTTGCCTTTTATCCCTTCCCAGGTTCTTCAACGCAGAAGAGGAGGGATCTGAGACTACAGTCCAGCTCAACAGGAGCTAAGGCACCAATCAGTCCCTGTGGCGTTTCCACCGCGGTCCCCAGTACTTTGTGCTAAGGGTCTCTCAATAAGTCTGCCTGGACTCACAGCTTCCCTGTGTGGCTCAGCCTCACCTCAACTCAGATTCTCTTAGATCCCACTTTGTTATCAGAAGACAGATGTAATAAGGAAACCATTTATATACATAAGAAAGAACCACTTCAAGCCCACCTTCATGGCAAGAAATACACAGATTTTACTGGGCAACTACCTGTATTCAGTGGATCACTGTTTAAAAGGCTGGACATTCCGACAGCTCATTCTCTTCCTGGAGGAGAAGCCCGGCCTGGGTCTTCCAGGCAAGAGGAAGTGAAAAGTCAGTCAGTTCCTCGCTTAGATGCTCCTAAGCGATCCTTAGGCAGGAGAGGGACACAGAGTGAGGACTGACTGCTCACCCAGCCCTGGCTGTCCATCTGAATTAGCCCCTCATGTGGTTTACATCTTGGGCTTTCTCTTTTCTTCTTGTTCTAAAGAAAGCTAGCTGTCATGAGCTGCCCTGTGGAGAGACGCATGTGGCAAGGAGCTAAGACAGGCCTCCGCCCAAAGGCCAGCAAGGAGCCAGCTCTCAGGCCAGCAGCTGGAAAGCATGTAACAAGCCTGGAAGCAGATCCTACCCCAGCCAGGCCTTCCCACAAGCCCACAGCCTCAGCCTTGACAGCAGCTCCGTCAGCGGTTTGCATCGGAGGCCACAGCTAGGCCACACCGTGTTCCTAGTCTGCAGAGACTGTGGCATAATAAATGCTTATTGTTTTACACTAATAAATTTAAGCTACAACTTGTTATGCATCAGTAGATAAATGGATATAGTAGTAAAAGAGGCCAATAAGTAAACCAAATCCCAGAAAGGATATGAGGACACATGGGGTCGAATCAGTCTGCTGCCCAGGGTACAAAGAATGACAGAAGACCTACTGCTCCAGGTCCCTGCCCAACTAGGCTGGGTCTTAAATGCCAAGTCCCCTTCCCTTATTGAGGACCTAACACAGACCTTTCGGCTCAGTCATTTAAGACCCCAAATTGTGTTCATCTTCTCAAACTGGCTGTCAGCTCACACAAGCAGGCGGGGGACAGCGGATGGGTGGAATGCAGGGCTGATAGGCTTAAGAGCAAGGCCTGAGCACTAGCTCCGCCACGGGGTCCCGTAATCCCAGGCAAATGACTCATCTCTCTGGGCCTCGCTTCCCTCATGAAAACTGAGATGCTGTAACTGCCACAGGATCGAGTGATCTGAAGGGGGTTGGCCTGCCTTCCCAACATTGGCAGCCCCTCTAGGTGCATAGTAGATCTTCAATAAAGCAAAAAAAAAATGTTAATTCCAAAGGTCAAAAGTCTATTTATTTGTTTATTTATTGCTAAAGAGGGAGAGAAAGAGAGACAATCAATTTTATTTATTTTTCCATCTGGCCTTTGTTTCTCTGACACTTAGTTGTGTACATGGTACTGGGGTTTGAACCCAGATCCTCGCATATGCCAGGCAAGTGCTTCAACCACTGAGCCACTGCTCCAGCCCAAGAGTTACCGTAGTTAAAAAAACCAAATGAACACCTAGAAACAGGGCCCTTGTTAATTTTCCAAAATATAACAATTTTTCTAAACAAGAATGCCATTGTTCTTGGATGAAGATTGTCAAATATAGGTTCACACAAGAAATACCATCTCAATTCACACTGTACAGCTGTCTAGGCCACCTGTGTGCGGAACCTCTAGAACTCAAGCCCAGTGCAGAGGTGCACACCTACATCCCAGAGGCTAAGGAGGCTGAGGCAGGAAGATGATAAGTTCAAGGCCAGCCTCAACAACTTAGAAAGATCCTGTCTCAAATTAAAAAATATAAAGGGTTAGGGATGTGATTCAGTGGTAGAGTGGCCCTGAGTTCAATCTCCAGTTCTGCAAAAACAAACAAACAAACAAACAAACACCCTTCAAAACTCCAAAGGCAAATGAGGGAAACACATTTATCTCTATTAGCAGATTTCCACACCATGATGGCCTTTCAGAAGGAGAGTGCGCTAGAGAGAGATGTTTCTCGATGCCCTGGGGTCATGCAGGCTGAGCATTTTATGACCGCCTTCCACTTAATGCACCAATGAGAGGACGCTGGTGACAGTCTGCTGCCCGGAAAACTGCCAAGCAGAGAATGAAGGGCAGATTTACTACCCAACTCCAGGTTTGGCGTGTTCACTCACTGAGTCCTTCCACAGACTGACTGAATCTCAACTAGATAGCAGCATTGGGCCTGCCACGTGAGGATGACCTTTCCTCTTCTACTGAGGTCACAGGAGGCCTTGTCACAGTCTCACCAATTCCAAGCAGTCTCTCAGCATCTTCGTCCCCACCTCACCCATTCCTTCCCATTTCTTTCTGAGGGAAAAGAGAGGCAATCTACCTCACACCGGAACCCCCACCTACCCTCCAGGCCTGGAGCCCTCCCTCCTAGCTCTCCAGGTTCTGCGCTGGCTTTCGACCCCTTTTGCATCCTTCCTGGTAACTCCCTGTCATTTATAGCCAGGGTCCCCAGCCTAGAACACATGGCTGCCTCCTCGTTTCTGAACTTTTCATCCCCATGTCTCCCATGGCCCAGGCTCCTCAGCCTCACGGTGCTCCCTCAGCCTCTTCTTTTTTTCTTTTTTCCTTCAGGTTCCATCTTTGCCAAAGGTCTGCTTCTGACCTCTTACCTTCCCTGTTCTCCTCTCTGCAGAACCGAGGGAACAAGAGTTAGGATCAGGGTAATTCGCTAATCTTGAACCTAACATTTGTCTTATGAACTCATTTTTATGCAATTATGTTCCGCTACTCTGGACTAACTTTAGACCGAAAATGAACATTTTAAAGAAAACTGAAAATGATAAGGGCTGGACGCTGGGCTTTCATAGAGCGCGCATTTTATCCTTACAGGTCTTGCTTTTCAAGTCTAGAGCTACAAGCGAAATCCTTATGCAATCTGAAAGGCTCTCGAGGCCAATTTAGAGCGAGTGGTAATGGCAGGGAAATCGTGATTTTGAGGTTTCAAGATACTGTCTTTCTTACTGAAAGCAGCTTGATCAGTGAACTCTTTTCTGCTATTTTCTTGACCAATATTTGGAACATCATAATTTTTATGCTGACCTGAAAATGATCCTACTGTATGCTACATGAGAGTCCATGGACTGTTCGCAGTCAGACAAGCATCGATTTGTTTCATTTCTTGGTAACTGTGCTTTGCCAGCAGACAAGAATCTCATCAAGGAAGTCTAACCAGACATTTGGGAACCAAAAAAACAAACAAACAAAAAACCCCCCCAAAAACCCTCCATTAAATTACAGATGAGATTAATTGGTTTGATTGTAATTTATTATCAGTCTAGTTGGGCAGATGCCAGTATTGCAGCTGCCTTTGCTCCATTTTTCTAGAAGGATAAGAGCATTAATGTAATCTGCAACATCCTTGAAACTTTTAGCTTCAACAGAACAGAATCACCAGAAGCATACTTTCCTAAGGCCTGTTCTCTAGGCTTCTTGAGTAATAGGAGGGCTGCTTGTTAGACATGGGCATGGACCCAGAGAAGGGGAAATATCGATCTATCAATCCCCGGATGCAAACAGCAACAGCAATACCCAAAAGGAGCTGTTCAGCTGTCTGCAAGCTCCATTAAGCAACAAGCAGCAGAAACCATCCACTGCTTAAAGATTTCATGAGACGCAGACCAAGAAATGAACAAGAAACTTAGAAAAGTCGCAGAAAACCATTTTGATGGCCCAGTGATTTTTAAGGGAAGATCTGGGAGCGGGGAAGCCCAGATCAGAATCTCATGGGAGGTGTGTGTTTGGGGGGGTTAAACTACACATACCTTCTTTTGCTTCTGGAAAGATGGATAAGCTGTACTCCTCACTGTTCTTGCTCATAAATACAACCAAAAACTGAGCTATTAGCTGTGCTAAGTATATACACATGTGCGTGGGTATATGTGCATGCACGCGCGCGCGCGCGCGCACACACACACACACACACAAAGTATGAACGAACCATAAGAACCTAAAAGATAGAGAAGAGCTGGCAGAATGATCAGGGACCTCAGAATCCAGGGAATGACAGTGTTGAGTTCCATCGATTATTTTTTTGTTTTTAATGCTCCATAAATCCTAGAATTACAGCTAATGAAGCCAATAATACAGAAACACCAATGACTGAAAAGAAAGAACAGAGAGCGAGCGAGAAAGGATTACCTATCTAAAGAAGCTACCTTAATGAAACTGAACAATAATGAGGCTTAAAAAGATAAATTCAAAACCATGAACTGGGAGCTAGGGGGGAAGTGCTGGGGAGTGATGTTGGCCAAATTATAAAATGTTCTATTGTGTGCATGTACAAACATGTAACAACAAATCCCATCAATACGTACAACTATAAAGCACCAATAAAACAATGTGAAAAATAATAAAATGGATAATAATCTTAAAAAATGAGAATTAAGAAACCAGGATGTTTAAGGAACAACAGGGGCAACAAGAAAGAAGACTGGAGGTCACCTTGGGGATCGGCAAGACCATATCCACTGCCTGCCCAAAAGTGCAAACATTATTTTGTTTCAAAGACTTTCCAGGTCATAGTCATTTGAGACGTGAGCCTGGGGTGCCGTGCACCTAGGGATTCTTCTCTCCTTCTTCAGCTACCCAGGCACTAAGAATCCTCTGCAGCTGTGATTTAAGCGGGCCCAGGTACCTTTTACAATGGTGGCAGACCTTGGTGTCAGCCATGTGATGCTGGGTTTTTGTTGTAGTTGTTAATTTATTTTGATCATTTTTTAAAATTTATTCTTTCATCTGGCCTTTATTTCTCCAACACTTAATTGTGTATGTGGCGCTAGGGCTCGAACCTGGGTCCTCACACATGCCAGGCAAGCGCTCGAACCCTTGAGCCAGCGCTCCAGCCCCATGATGCTGGTTTTGCAGGCACGCACAATGCAAGAGTTACAGGGTCATGGGGTCTTCCACCAAGATTTCAGAGGAAAGCCCGGGAGGCCAGGAATCTGTGGCAGCATCAGAGGCCCTGCAAGCAGCCCCTGACAGGGCAATGAGCGGAGCTTTGAGAGTGAAGCCAGAGCTGCAATAGCAAGCTCAGGAAGGAAGAGATGCTAGGAACGAGGGCTGCCTGCGGAGGACAGCAGCGAGCAGCACGCAAAACCTGCCCAAGAGAGGCCGCGTGGGCTGCAAGCAGCACCGCCATAGGACGGGGCTGCCCCAGCCCGTGGGAGCCCACACTTGGCCACAGTGTGCCCCAGATGCTGGACAAAGAGCTACAGAGTTTAGTATCTGCCCTGCCGGCTTTCATTTTTACTTTGGTCTAATTCCTCCTCTCTATTCCTCTAATCTTCCCTTTTGGAATGGGAACGTTTATCTTAGAAGTATATAACTTATGTTTTTAATTTCTTACAGGGGCTCACAGTGTGCCTTGAATTTCATAGGAAACTTTGCACTTGGACTTCTGAGCAACGCTGAAACAGCTGAGACGTTAGCAACTCCTGGGGATGGACGGAATGTAGTTTGCATTGTGAGATGGACAAGAACCTTTGGGGGTTGGGGCAGAGTAATATGACTTGGGTCTGGAATGTCTTCCAAAGGCCCGTGATTTAAAGCCTTCTTCCCCAGATCCACAATAAACCTTTTCTCTATTTAAGATGCTTATCCCGTGCATTTGTCATAGCAGCGGGAAGCTAACGCAGATGATCTCACCTGCACAATGGAAGGGATGGAGGAAAGAATTGGTGGACTCCAAGACAGAACAATAAAACCTACCCCATCTGAACAACAGAGAGGAAACAGACTGGGGAAAAATTAACAGAACCTCAGGGATAGGTGGGGCAAGAACAAGATCTAACAAGGATGTCACTGGAGTCTTTAAGGTGAGGATAAAAGAGTAGAGCTAAGAAACGATTAAAAAAATAATGGCTGAGATAAAAGTATAGATTCAAGAAGCTAAGCGAATCCTTAACAAGATAAATCCAAGGGAATCTCCTCCAAAACACATCAGAATCAAACTTCTAAAACTTCAAGAAGAAAATCTTGAAAGCAGGCAGGGAGAAATAATGTATTAGGGAGAAAACAATTCAAAAAACAGATTTGTCATCTGATGCCACAGAGGCCAGGAAAAGGTGGCACAACACTTCTCAAGTGCTGAAGGAAAAGAACTACCAATCCAGAATTATATCCCATGAAAATATTCTTCAGGGGTATTTTAAGATGAAGAAGAACAGAGTTGGTTATAAGCAGGCCCACCCTAAAATAATGGCTAAAGTTTTCTACTTGGAAACAAAGTTTTAAAATAAAGAATCCTGGAATACAGGAATGAAGAAAGAAGCTATAATATGGGCAAATAAATAAAATTTCTTTCTCTTGAGTTTTCTGAATTATATTTGATGACTAAAGCAAAGATTATAACTCTGTTGAAGGTGATTCTCAATGTATATTTAAAATAATTATATTACACCAGGGAAGAATAAGGAGAGACATGTAAAGGAAAGGAAAGTTTCCACATTTCATTTGAACTAGTAAAATTGTCATTCTGGTAGGCTGTGATATAGTAAATATAATATAATTCTTAAGCAACCACTAAAAAGCTGATACAATGAGATACTCAAAAGTGCTACAGCTAAGTCAGAATAAAAATCTAAAAGAAATCCAAATAACCACAAAAAGACAGAAAAACAAAAAAGAAATTAGAAAATAAATTAATTAAATGCTACACTTAAGCCTAAATATATCAATAATCACAGTGAATACAAATAGTCTACATATACCAATTAAAAGAGTAGCAGAGGGCTGGAGCGGTGGCTCTGCGGTTGGAGGGCTTGCCTGGCACGCGTGAGGACACAGGATCGAACCCCAGCACCACGTACACAACGAAGTGTTGGAGCAACGAAAGCCACATGAAAAACTAAATAAAAATGCTTCTCTCTCACTGTCCATCTTTCTCTTAAAAAAAAAAAAAGAACACTATAAACATACATGAATTCTCTACATTACATGAATTTGACATCTTAGATGAAAAACACCAGTTCTTCAAAGAGTACTGACTTTTAATCTACGGAAGCTATGAGATAGAAAGTTTATGCTGTTTTAAGAGGCTAGCTTTGTGGTAATTTGTTGTGATAGTAATAGAAAATAAGTGCAGGGGACTTGTTTAGATTAAAAACATCAATAAAAGACATTCCTGGGACAAGTGGGAAATTCCTAAAGACTGGATATTAGATAATATGGAATTACTGATAATTTTCTTAGTTGTCTAAATGGCATTGTGGTTATACAGTATACAGGAATGCAGAAGTACATCTGTTTTTTAAAGTTACAAAATGGAATTATTAAGTATGTGTTCTTTAATGTTTACCTTCTTTAACAAATTTTCTGTAGATTTTTATTATAAAAATAAAATTTTTTCAAACGTTCAGAAAGGTTGAAGAAATTGTACAATGACCATATATGCCTTCTATCTAGATTCAACAATTATAGCCATATTTGCTTTTTATTTATATATACATAATATATTATATAAATACGTTTTTTCTCTGAATTAATTAAGTGTAACTTATAGACTTCATAGCCCTTTATCCCTATGTATTATTCTATAAAATCTCTTCCAAAAAAATAGAAAAGGAAAACCTCCGAAGTCATTCTGAAGCCATTATTACCCTAATACCAAAATCAGTCAAAGATATCCCAAAAACTGAAAACTACAGACCAATATCCCTTGTGAAAACAGATGTAAAAATTCACAACAAAATATTAGCAAATAGAATTGAGCAAACTATAGAAATAATTTATATACCCTGGCCAAGTGGGGCCTATTCTAAGGATGAAATATTCAAAAATCCATCTACCATATCAGCAGATGTTAAACAAAAACCAACCAACCAAACAACAACAACAACAACAACAAAAAACAGATGTAAGTAAAGAGTTCTGGAGACACAGGTGCAGATGGTTGTACAACAATATGAATGTACTTAACACCACTGAACTGGACACTTAAAACGATTAAGAATGGGGTGGCTCAGTGGTGATGGCGCTTGCCCAGCATGCACAAGTACACAAGCTCAAACCCCAGCCCCACGTACACAACGTAGTCTCTGAGCAACGAAGGCCACATGAAAAACTAAATAAAAAATTGTTTCTCTACTACTCGGCCATTAGAGAAGACGATATCATGGCTTTTGAAATCAAATGGATGGAGATGGAAAGAATTATGCTAAGTGAAGTATCCCAATCTCAGAGACTCAAGGGCCGAATGATTTCTTTCATTTGTGGAAACTAGAATACATTGGGAAGCAGTATGTTAGATGGCTAAGTTAATAATAATCTCAAATTGTATGAATTTTTACGCAAACAGGGGATCATTGCCTAGGATACCTGGAGGCGAAAGGTGGGGGACAGGATGGAGGGAGGGATTAGGAAGGATATCTAGGAGACTGGAGGGTGGGAATATGGGGGAATCATCTCAGAAGGAGATCTCTGACCTCCACGAGATATCCATTTAACTCAGGGGGTCTTCTGGGGGAAACACAGAATCACAGGGAACCCAAGGGGGCCATCCATGACATGGCATCAGCCTTGGATAACTAAATACATATACATTTGTTCTTGATTGTTTGACAATGTTTCCCCCTCAATTGTAACTTCATATTCATCTAATAAAAAATTTTTTTTAAAGTTTCTCTCCTTCCTTCTCTTTCTCACTGTCCCTCTTTCTTTAAGCAAACAAACAAACAAAAAACAAAAAACAGTTAAGAAGGTAAAGTTTATGTTATGTGCATAGCACCATAATATAATAAAAACTCATCTGGAAAAAATCTAAAAGAAACACATACGTAGGTGATAAAACTACATTATTTGCACTACCTGTAATGACCAAGAATGTCACAGTGGGGTTAACCTGCGGTAGAGAGGGAGTGAGACGGAGGAGGGCACACACTGAACTTCTAAGTGCTGGTGGTGTTTTAGCTCTTAACCTAGGTGGCAGCTGTACAACAAAGTGCTAAGCTGCACACACGTTTTGTGCTCTAATTTACGTACATCTAATATTTCATAGCGAAAGGAAGTGATAAAAATAATTCCTGTATGTGTAAAAACACTGTCTATAATTATCCACCCTATTACCTGCCGTTTTTGGAGACAGGTCTCACTATGTTACCCAGGCTGGCCTCAAACTCCTGAAAGGGCTCTCCTGCCTCTGCATCTGGAGTAGCTGGGACTACAGGTGAATGCCACTGTGCCAGGCTTATTTATTTCAATTTTGATTTTATTATTCATCTCTGTTTTATCTTGTGTCAGACAAGATTGATGAGTCTGTATTTTCAATCTTACCTAATAACGTTTGAAAGTGTGGTGTTTCCTATGATTCTTTTCTTCCAAATAGAAAACAAAGTAACAGAAACTGGGGGTGGGAACCAGAATGTAAGCTCTAACAAGTTCTCCCGGTGATTCTATTGCTGACACTGGTCTAAGTACACTAAAAAAAAAGAAAGAAAGAAAGAAATCGTCTTTGTTATTTTCATGGAATAATGACTTATCCAAGATCTTTTAGATATTGCTTCCAACGTACTCAAAGCTCACTGCATCCATCCATTCACACTGAGGCATTCTATCAGAGGCTGTACCTGGCTGATGCGCAAAATTAATCTGCAGGCCAATTCAGACATAGGGAGAGAAGTTTTGTGCCATTATTTTCAAAAGCATATAAAGAGTAATCTAGGGGCTGGAGCGGTGGCTCAGTGGTTACAGTGCTTGCCTGGCATGTGTGAATATGTGAGTTTAAACCCCAGTACCACGTACACAATGAAGTTTCAGAGCAATGAAAGCTACGTGAAAAAAAAAAAACTAAATAAAATTGATTCTCTCTTTCTCTCTCACTGTCCTTCTCTCTTTAAAAAAAGAGTAATCTTCGGCTGGAGTGGTGGCTCAGTGGTTTTGGCGCTTGCCTGGCAAGTGCAAGGACCCGGGTTCGAACCCCAGCACCACATACACAACTAAGTGTTAGAGCAATGAAGGCTATATGAAAAACTCAATAAAGTTGTTTCTCTCTTTCTCTCTCTCACTGTCCTTCTCTCTTTAAAATAAATAAATAAAGAAAGAAAGAAAGAAAGAGTAATCTAGGGACTGGAGTGGTGGCTCAGCTCTTGCAGCGCCTGCGTCACATGTGCAAGGATGCGGGTTCAAACCCCAGCACCACCTACACAATTAAGTGTTGGAGAAACAAAGGCCAAATGAAAAACTAAATAAAACTAATTCTCTCTTTCCTCTCTCTCAATGTCCCTCTCTCTACTTATAAGAAAAAAACGTAATCGAACCTCTCCCAATAACAAGAACCGTTCTTTTGGAAAAAAGTGTTAATGGCATGATATATCACCAAAACCCAGGCCTCCAAGATGGGCACAGATCTTGCCTCCTGAAAACAAGCGACAAGAATTATATAGGGGGTGGGGTGGGGCTGGAGTGGTGGGTCAGCAATTAAAGCGCTGGCCTGGCATGCAAAAAGACCCAAGTTCGAACCCCAGCACCACATATACAGCTAAATGTCAGAGAAACGAAGGCCAGATGGAAAAATAAATAAAAAATTGATTCTCTCTTAAATAAAAAAAAAAAAAAGAAAGAAAGAAAAAGAATGGGGGAAGTTCTCTTCCATTATCCAGACGTCACCTTCGATAGGGAGAGCCTGCATGGGCTCATGACCACCGGCTGGGACTCTGGACAAAACAGAAGAGTCCAACAACACTACCCCGGCAGAGGCAAAGAGACACCTACCTACCATGCTTCAGGCTGGCAAGCACTGAGCTGGCCCAGCTGTGGAGGGCAGCTGCACGGGTGCCACTTATTCATGAGGACACATGCTCCCAACCTCGAGACAACAGCACAGTTCTGAACACCAACCCTCCTCCAACGCCAACCTTCCTGCAAATACACTCACAGGTCCCCCAAACAAGCAGCCAAGTCACTTCAGCTAAAACAAAGGAAATGCCGTTCCCCTCCCAACGTCCAGTCCCCACCAAAAGGAGATCCTCTGGGAAAAGGCTGATTGTCTGACTCTGAGGAAGGACCAGTAATCCAGAGCCAGAGTCCTGCCAGACAAACCACTTCACCTCTGTGAGGACTTGAAAAGGGACCAGGAAAGTCAAACCCTCCCAGGGCCTGTTACGCGTCGCCAAGGCAACCAGCTCCCGGCTCTCACAATGGAAGCTTCCCAGCCACGTTTTCAGGTACTCACTGGCCCGAAAGTTATTTTTGTTTTAAGCTATTCTTTAAATTCTTTTAAAATAAAAAAAATTTTTTTTTAAATATATCCTTCTGTTCCTCTGGAGGTCTCATTACTTCTTATTGTTCAATCCTCCCTATCAGACCAGTCCTCTACATGAAGTGCCAAGGTAGTAAGGGCCATGAGAGCAACGATAATTTTCACTTGGTAATTATATGAATTGGCTGCCTTTGAAAATAAACCCAGACAGGGATGATGCAAAGAGAGCGTCTGGGATGGAAAAAGGATATGCGTCTCAACCACAATAACAACACGCGGGTGGGGAAGGAGACCTAAAACAAAGACCCACGGAAGCGGTGCAAACAAGCCACGGTAGGAAAAAAGACTTCTAATGGAACCATGGGAATGGGCAAACGGGCATGCCAAGACCTTAAGGTGTGGTTGACGTTTTATGTTGCGATGATAGAATTATGATTACAAAAAAAATAATAAAATGAGCGAACAGGAGAGATTAAGAGCCTTCACATTTTAGCAACATATACTAATTCTTTACAGAAGAAATTGAATCACTAAGAAAAAAAGAAATAGAAATAAAGACATCTATGCTGATGATAGGGATGCCATCCATGACCCTGAGGGGCCACTCTACTGTAAGCAGGCTGCGAGGTACTAATGGCCAAAACCTGAAAGGGCTCAGTCGCCAAAAGCCCTATCCACATAAGAAACGCAGGGGAGTGCAGAAATGATGTGGCTCTGCCACCCTCTCCCCCATCTCTGCAGTCCCCCAGCCCACGTGGCCTGTGGGAAGAGTGCACATTTCAGTTTAAGGAGTATCGTAGGGGGCAGCAACTCCCGTGTTCATCTGGCCTTGAAATGGGCAAAGCGGTCAGCCTTATTGCTGGGCACAAAATGCACAGCAGACTGAAGACAGAACACAAGAAAGAAGTGAGACACGGCAATTTCAAGTCCAGTGAAAAAGAATGCAAATCAAAACACAAGATCTCTGCAGCAAAGCTCAGAAAGTAGTCAACTTTTGATTATGCCATTGAGGGAAAATAAGAAAAGTTGAATTAATCCAAATATTACTTATGCCCAGACCTGGAATACATTCTCTTTGCTTTGTTATGATTTTTTCACTGGAGTATGGGTGTTTGGAGCTTGCTCAGCAAGCACCAGAAACAAATAACAAGCTCTCCTCTGGAAGGTTCCATAGACATTACTGATTTGGATTTTTTTTTCTTTTTTTACTTGCTGATTTTGAAGGGAATTCCTAGGGACTGTCCCTGAAGCAATTATCCACATGATTCCTGATGAAAACCAGGCCTGCGTCTATTTCAATCAAGAGCCATCAATAAGGCCTGGTCCAGAACCACCTCAGGCCCCAGGACACTGGGGAGGAGGCAGAGATCAAAGCTGGAGCACACTTGCCTCATCAAATGACTCAAGCCAGCTGTGTTGCATGGATAGAACTTCCAGGGCCATCCCCTCAGGTCAGTTCATGATCACCCTGTTACAGCTGAACCCTAAAGTGTAAAATGCTGCTACAGTTTAGTTCTCAGATGCCCCCAAAGCCTGTGAGTTAAAGCCCAGGAGTTCATCTCCAGTTTGGCTCTATTGGGAGGTGGCTGGACCTTTAGGAGGTACGGCCGCCTAGTGGGAGGGTACCCTCGAAGGGGACTGTGGGTCCCAGGGCTCTTCCTCTTCCTTTCTTCTTTTGACCCTGGCCATGCAATACACAGCTTTGCCAAACCACAGGCTCCCCACAGGCACAGTGCTACAGGGCCAATCATGAACTAGAACTTCCAAAACTGTGAGCCAAAATAAACCTTTTCTCTTCGTAAGTTCATCGTCTTGTGTATGTGTTACCCCAATGGAAAGCTGACTGATACAAATGCAGTCCACACCCTTTCCTCAGGAAGGCTGCTGATTAGTCCCAAACGTGTGTGGGAAACACCCTGTTATCTGCCCAATTTTCTCTCTCGTTGCACTGTCTGGAATTTCATTTCCTCTTTACTCTTCACTCTGTAGATGTTCAGCTATTCACATTCAGCTTTTGTTTGTTACTTTTGTTCTCCTTAGTATGACTCAAACTGTTTTGGGAATAGTATCTGGAAAAGTGGCTCGCCAGAAACACATTAATTCCAGGAATGTATATGTGTTTTTCAAGCCAGAGAATTAAGCTTTTTATGTAAGGAAGATAAGAATGCAGCTCAAGAGCTGGACCACTCCTACGGGGCTCCTCACCCAGGAAGAGGCAGGAAGAAGGACGCCATGACCCAGG
>PVKS010042749.1:0-15339 GCA_004027875.1 Aplodontia rufa | reverse complement strand
AGTTTGCAGTCCCACAAGCAGTGTAACAGTGTTCCTCTTTTCCCACAACCCCTCCAGCATCTGTCATTGTTTGTATTCTTCATTTTTGCCACTCTAACAGGAGTGAGGTGGTATCTCACTGAAGTTTTGATTTGCATTTCCCTTATAGCTAATGTTGTAGAGCACTTTCTCATATATTGATGGGCTTTCTTGACTTCCACTGGAGAGAAGTTCCTTTTGAGATCTTTAGCCCATTTATCGATTGGATTATTTGCAAGTTTGGACTTTAGTTTCTTTAGTTCCCTATATATTCTAGATATTAGCCCTCTGTCCCAGGTGTAGCAGGCAAAAATTTTCTCCCATTCTGTAGGTTCTCTCTTGATGCTGTTGACTAGATCTTTAGCTGTGCAGAAACTTTTTAGTTTAATTGCATCCCATTCATTTATTCTTGATCTTACAGCATCCGCCATAGGAGTTTTGTTAAGGAAGTTTCAGCTAACCTTCTAATTGACCTCGCTGTCCTCCTGTGCTACTCATTTTTATAGTCAGAGTAACTGTCACAAAACAGAATGATTATGTTGCTTCCCTGCTTGAAATGTTTCAGTATTTCTCTTTGAGACTCCTTAGCATATCTTAAAGACCTTTCCTTTAATATCAGGCCCCTTCCTTCCTCCTTCGGTTCACCACTCAGCAAATCCCATGTAAGCCCTTCCCAGAATGATCTTTGCACTGAACCCTCTGTTTGGGATACCACCCTCTTTTTTGCCCTCTTATATGGTCCAGTAGCACCTGGTGTCAACCTTTGTTGAAAGATTTATTATATTTCATCACATTTTTATTTAATTTATCTGTGAAACTAGATTGTCAACTCCTAGAATTGAACCGGACAGACAAGAAGAATCGAAAACTGTTCCAACGACTATAGGAAAGTTGGATATAGGGGAAACTGGACTTGTTGCCTCACTGAAATGAAGATAAACCACATTTGATATATGTCTAAATGCCTTTGGGGTTTTAGTTACCCTCAAATGTTTTAATCTAATGTTCCCATAAAATGTGCCTTAGGAGCAATGGAGATTTTAAGCCTTGTATAAATGACTGTTAGGTAAAGAGATGGGAAAGGTGGCAGCTCGGAGATACTAGAATGGTCTGAAGAGCAATCACTTGCCAGCAAGAGGGGCGAGAATTGACAATGGGTGTAGCAGTCTTTTGGAGAGTGTTCCGGGCCTGTACACAAGTTGCCTGCACAAGTTGGAGCTGGAAAGCAGTTGCGTGAGCTGGGTTGGAATTGGGCTGTGGGCCGGTACAATTTTTGTAGAGTTTGAAAATGTGACATAAGGCATTAATATTATACCTCTCCAAGGTTTGCATCTGGCTGCCAAGAGGTGAGGCATTATTATCATCTGGGAAGGTGTGGGAAAGACTTGGGAAAATATTGTAGGCTGAGAGATTATTTTTCACTTCTGAATAAACCTGCCACATTGAATTCATTTGTGAAAGAACAGATTTATCTTGATTTGTTTGGCTTTTGGGCTTTCAGCTTTCATACAATTAATTCTTGCCCATTTTATGTTAACTTCATCTTTTAAAAGAATTATTGTATAATTCTTTATTGATTAGAAAAATAATACATGCTTATAACTGTTTCTGGGTTCAGTGTTTCTAATGGTTACCTCTCTAACTTTAAATAATACAGACACTGCTATTTCTTCAACTGTCAACTTTAAACATTATTTAGTAGATGAATTTCTGAGAAGCTGAAAAACATTTAGTCTATGTAGGTGGACTCTTTCCTCTTCTTCCTCCTCCCAATTTAAAACAATTCTTATTGTTTTCACTTTTTATTTATTTATTTTTAAGACAGAGGTACAGTAACGGGGAGAAGAAAGAGAAAATCAATTTTATTTAGTTTTTCATGTGGCTTTTCTTGCTACAACACTTGGTTGTATATGTGGTGCTGGCATTTAAAACCCAAATCCTCACACATGCCAGGCAAGTGCTGTAATTGTTGAGCCACTGCTCCAGCCCCTTGTTTTAGCTTTTATTTTGAGTGAGATAGCATCATGTAACTACTAATGGTGTTGATAGTACCAAACATTTAGGTGCCTACTGCATGGTAGACATGCTTCTAAACCTTTTATGTATACTAATTCATTTTGTCCTTACAACCCATCTATGATGTAGAGATCATGGTGCCCATTTTTTCAGTTATGTGGACTGAGGGACAACCAGTCGTACAACCTGTACAGGCTGCTGGTTAATCAGTGGTGGAGCGGGGGGCTCTGTTGTCTGTCCTACCAATGATCTCTCTCCATTGTGTCTCTGATGGCACAGGAGGCTGTTAGAGACCCTAGACTTCCCTTCTCCTCACCTTTCTGCTTTCATCCTGTATCTCCTCTTAGCTGAACCTTCAAGAATGTGTTGTCGGCATTGATAAGATTCACATTCTGTCATTTAACATTGTTAAGTTGCCCAGATTTGGCTTATGGGGTAATTCAAAAGTTTAAAACTCATACACAGCACTTAAATTATTATGGCTAAGTGAATACGGTCCAGTATAGATAGTGTAGGTACCGTGTTAGGATTATGAGTTGTTTTGAGCTTCATACCAATCAGAGCAAATGGTCCTTGCATCCAGTTCAGACGGAGCTTCATTTATCATCTCTTCTGCAGTTGTGCCAAAGCACACTGCATAACTTTTGGATGTGATGTTCTTCCGCAGTATTTTTTCCCCTGGTGTTTTTTATTGCCTTCCTTCCCTATCTGTTCCTCCCTCCTGGAGTATTGCTTTGTAGAGGAATTTAGTTACTCCCTTCTCTTTTCCTGCTCTCCTCCTGTTAATGATTTGTATATGAGGTGTCCCCCAAAAGCTCATATGAGGGACTGGAGCAGTGCCTCAGCAGTTACTGCACTTGCCTGGCATGTGTGAGGACGCAGGTTCAAACCCCAGCACCATGTATGCAACCAAGTGTCAGAGCAAAGAAAGCCACATGCAAAACTAAACAAAACTGATTCTCTCTTTCTCTCTCTGTCTTAAAAAAAAAAAGCTTATGTGTTTGGCAATGTAGGGACATCAGATGGTGAAAGCTTAACCTCATCAGTGGGTAAATCCATTTGATGGATTAATGATTTTGTATTATCTTTCGTTTTATTGGTGCATTATAATTATACACAACAGTGGTATTCATTGCTACATATTTGCACATACACAAAATATAACTGTATAATTTGATCAATTTCACTACTAGCACCTTCAGATTAATAAAGTAGAAAAGTAGGGTGTGGCTATGGAAAGTAAGTCACTGGGGATTTGCCCTTGGGGTTCTGTCTCACCCCTGGCTCATTGTGCTCTTGCTTCTGGCTGCTGGAGCTGAGTGACTTTCCTCTGCTACCCACCTCCCACCATGCGGTTCCTCCCCACTGCAGCCCAGACAATGAAGATGACCAACCACAGACTGAGACCTCTGAAACTGAGCCAAAAATAAACTAGTCCTCTTCTAAGTTGTTTTTGTCATGTATTTCAGTCACGGAGATGGAAAGCTGACGAACACACCTCCCCACTTCTGATCCTGAGCTTGGAGTCTGCCTGGGGTTCTGTAATTAAGGTTAACAGGTTTTTGGGGTTTTTTCCTTCTTTCCTTCAGTGAATTCTGGATTCTGAGTCCCTGCTTCCTCAGTTCTATTTTTCAGCAGCTTCTATCCAATTTCCGTCTTTTAGAAATGCGTTCAAATTCCTCTTATAATATTTTCCTTCTGTCCAATTTTATTAGATGATTTTTTTCACTCTTCATTGGAATTCTTGGACAATCATTTGTACCCAAACTGCCTTTCCAATTAGAAATCCCACTTGGTCCACATTCTAAATAGTCAGACATGCATGCATGCACATTCATGCACGCACACACACATGCAGAAGCTTTAACATGTACAGATGGTACTGTGAGGTAGAAAAAGCACATATTCCTTTAAACCCAAATGACTTTGACATAGATACATATTTACTTAGAAATATTTAAAAGTGAAAGAAGATGATGTCAAAACATTATTCTTGACCTCTCACTTCTGTCCCAGGCTGATAACAAAGGGAAAATTTTGTTATGGTATCCGCCATCATTTAGCCTCCTCTTTCCTCTGAATTACACTTAGAGCACACAACAATCCTGATATCCTCCAGGCCTCACAGGTCCTTGGCACCTTCATAATTCAAGATTAATCTTAATGCAAAAGAGTGGAAATGGTAAGATGAAGCTAGGGACGAGGCTGGCTATACTCAGAGTGACAGCTGAGTAGTACATTCTCTAGAAATGTGGAACACCTTTATTTTGAGCAGTTTGCAGCTGAGCCAGAGCCAGTTCCACAGCCGGCAAGACCATTTCCTTGGTTTATAGTGTCCAAAACCCAAGGGCTTGCTGCAGAGAGCGGAGCTATCGCTGGAACAGACAGGGCAAACTCCTTCCCATGGGCTCTGGTAAAGGAGATGAGCTTAATGCACTCTAGGACATCCTTCAGTAAGCAGCAGTACGGTGCAGGTAGGAGTTTTCATCCAAGGAGCACCAGAAGTCCATAGGGTGGCATTATAAGCAGTTTTATTCTCCTCTTCCCCATCACAATCACTAACCTTTTTGTGCCTCTTGGTTCCCCCACCCCTTTGTGGGGGATTTTGAGATTCAACCTTGGGATTCTCATTATGCTTGGAAAACAAAATAAATGTCTCCATTTACTTTTAGTGACTGGAATTGTCTCCTTTTAGTCATTACTGTTAAGTCCACCAAGAAAATTGAAACTCGTTTGCAGTTAAACCTCTCACCAGTTGGGCAGGAAGTCTATGGTGATAAAAGAGGGACATTGGTGGACATCTTGCTTGCTTCCAGGTCTTAGAGTGTAATTTTTCTCCTTACTTATCACACCTGGCTTTCTATGCCTGTGTCTGGATCCGTCTGACTGGGGAAGAGAGAAGTCCAGGACAGAGAATGTCTTCGTTGACTGGCTGTGCTGTTCCTCTCTGGAGATGCTAGTGTATCTCTTGCCCCTGAGCCTGGGCTGCTGCTGAATTGCCTTCTTCAAGACTGATGTAAGGGGGGGCTGGAGCGGTGGCTCAGCGGTTTCGGCGCTTGCCTGGCAAGCACGAGGACCCGGGTTCAAACCCCAGCACCACATACACAACTGAGTATTGGAGTAACTAAGGCCATGTGAAAAACTAAATAAAGTTGTTTCTCTCAAAAAAAAAAAAAAAAAAAAAAAAGACTGATGTAAGGGGAAATACCCTGTTTCCTTCCCAGAGGGGGAAGATGGGAATATGCGGTGCCATGGAAAACATTCTCTCGATTTTCTTTCTTGGATTCTTCTACAAACTCTTTTTATTCCCTTGACTTGGTATGGAGCTAAGCTCTGGGAAGCCAGCTTTCTGACACCTCCTTTCCAAGTCTCCTTTGTCTTCTATTGTTTGATTTTCACCTTTCCGGTAGCTTCCACTGAAATGAAGGTAAAAAAGAGTCCTGTTTTAATATCCTGTTATATGTTTAATAAAATCTTGCAGTATTAGTGAGCAGGAAATATTGCTGAAGTTCTTTTCTGCTTTGAGGCCCCAAAGAATGTTCTTCAGGTGTGAAATACTGTGCTAGTCCAGGTAGATGACATTTTATTCTCTTTATTTATCTATTTCCCCCATTTAAAGTATAAAATTGACCCATTCATTTTAAGTAGATTGGAAGCATCAGGGAACAAAAAGAAAAATTCTTAAAATTACTATTTGCCATTTTTTAAGGATAGTTACCATCAACCTTAATTTAAATCCTTCTATTTTCTTCTTATACTATAATGGACACTCTTTGCCATGTGAATCTTACTATCTAAATATTTATTTTAAAGACTTACACAAATTTGGCCAAAATTCACCATCTAAAAGGAAAAATTATTATAACAAATCCACACTGTCACAGCAGTAAAAGTGATTTGTGCACAAATACAGGAGAGAAAATAGGAAAATGTGCTGCAGTAGATTCTCAGCTTTTGATAATCCTGCATCTTGTGTTTGCACAGTATCGGCATGTTATGCATTATCTCATCAGATTCCCCACATTATTATATGAAGATGTCTTCTAAGAATGCTGAAAAGCCTGCACGGAAAGTTCACATGCCCATGAATTGCAGGAAACTATCGACAAAGGTGATTGAACTGCACAGCAACTTTTTAATATTGATGATAATTGGGTTCTCTTGGAAGCAAATGCCATCTTATACATTCATTTCAGAAAAGGAGACAAAAGCGCTAGAACATAAAGCATCCAAAATAGGCTAGCATTGCTTTTAAGTGAACGGGACATTAAGTTAAAACTGCTGCTGGTGTGCGACACTTCAAAAACCCCAGTGTCTTTTAGTGACTATTGAAGAGTGAATTGCCTGTTACGTGACATTCAGAAAGACTGGGTGACCAAGGCGGTGCTCAGTGATTACAGGAGGAGCTAACTGTCTCTATTCATCAAGGAGTACGCAAGGATGGAAAAGTTGCAAACAAGGCTGTTTTGATAATAGACTAAGCCCCCAGATGTCCTTCCAGTGTTGACAATTATGGAGATGATATTGCAGTGGTCTTTTTGCCTTCCAGCATTGTGTCATTATTGTAGCCTCCGGACCTAGGAGACACTTTAGCCTTCAAGGCATATTGTGTGCAGATGGTGATGCCGCATGCAGTGCTTATATGCTGATATATGGTCCGATGATGCAGGCAACGCGGCTTCAAGAGAGGATTTATGGGAGTGTTTTGACATTCAGAAGGTCTTCACATTTATCAACTGGATTTGGCATGTATCATAACAAACAATGAGCGGACTGTAAGAGAAACTAGTCCTGCCATTTATTGCTGACTTCCAAGGTTTTGTGGAAGTGATTAACACACAGCAGAAATTCTAAATCTTGCGAAGAAGGCTAGATTTAGTGAAGTGGATGGTACAAAGAACTTATGAACCAGGCACTAGCTCAATGCGATCTCATTCTAAATCCCAGGAGAAGAAAGGAGAGGAGCTGTAAACACTTATTTTCTGGATCTTTAGAAAATTCGGAACCATGCACACAAGATGACTGCACAAGTTAGGTTTTGTTTTGGTCCATGGCTTCATCTACCATTTCAGATAACGGTTTATAGTCACCCAGTTCTAGAGTATCAAGTGCCAGGAAGAGAGCACTTGAACACAGCAGGCCTTTGCTGTGTCATTTGGGCTCCTCCAGCTCACCTGGTTTCCTCCCTCAGCGCCTGAGCAGCATCAAGATTTGATTGCAGCCTACATCTCTCTCTCTCCATAAACCATTCCTTATTTGGTTACTCATTTAAAACTATTTCCATGCTTGCTTATTTTGTTAAACTAAATGGTATTTGTATTCATCACATAACTTTAAAATACACAGTATTTTTAAATTTGCATAAAAGTTATGCTTCGTGCATTACATAAAGGAAACTAATTTCTAATGGACACTGGATTGTGTTGTTCCACGTTACATGAAACCCATTCAATATCAAATAATTTTGTAGTTGGGATTTTTTTCCTCTCTTTTTTTTTGAGTCCAGGTCTCACTGAATGGCCTGGGCTGGCCTGGAATTTACAACCTTCCTGCCTCAGCTCCCGAGCAGTTGGGAAGCTGGGATAGCAGGCATGCACCACCATGCTTATCTTAGTTGGTGTTTTGTATAATACATTTATAAAAAATCCTTGGGTCCTTGGGTGTTTTAGAGTATTTAGCTAAATTCTGGAATACTTTTTGGGATTTTAGGTGAATTTAAAACAGAGTATAACCTTTCCTTCTTAAAATAATAGGAAATATAGAGCACACTCTCTCACTCCCTCTAAATTTGTTATCTAACGTATCAAACCAGGAAAGTACTAGATTCAAATAACAAGATTGCTTGTACGTAAATTAATTTTTTAGTAAAAATGGATACAGCCTTATTGATTTATATGCTATGCATTGATATTTATAAAAAATGCATGCTTTTACCCTGTTGGTGAAATGCATAAGCCACAAGCTTGTAATACCTGCAGATTTTTTTCTGAAGATTTCCTGTCCAAGGCTCTCTGTTATGGTCCCACAGAGTCATAATGTTTCTTATAAACAGGGAGATGATTTCTTTTGTTGTCTGACTCACAAATGATTTGAGCAAAGGGAAGTACTTAATATTTGCAAACTCCAGAGCATTAGAGGTCAGGCAAGAAACATAATTAAAGTAGGCAGGCAGATGTTAAGAGACAATAGATTAGAGATTGCAAAGAACTGGAGAGAGTATGTCCCTTCTGTTCCTTCCACCACAGAAGGACCTAGTGTTCCTTGCCTCTGGATGATAGAATGAAGCACCACCACACAAGCAAAGAACAGCCTCACCAGACATCAGTCCTGGTGGTGCCTTGATCATGGACTTCCCGTCCTCCAGAATGACAAGAAACAAATTTCTGTTCTTTATAAACGACCCAGAGTATGGTACTTTTTTGAAACATTTTATTTTTCATCATAGTGTTAGTGAAGGGGTTCGTTGTTACACTTTCATACATGCACACACTGTATAGCCCCCCTCCCTTCACCTCTCCCCCATCCCTTGTCTGCGAGCTTGCCCCCAGTTCAATTGGTAACCGTGTTTGATGAGTCTGTTGTCTAAACTTATTGTTCTATCACTCTTTCCTATATTATACTGTAGCTTCCACATATGAGAAAACATTCAGCCCTTGAGTTTGGCTAATTTCACTCAGAATGATTTTCTCCATCTCCATCCAGCAAAGGCCATGATTTCATATTTTTTTTTAATATCTGAGTAGAATTCTGTGGGGTGTGTGTGTGTGTGTGTGTGTGTATAATATATCACAGTTTCTTGATCCATTCATCCAATGATGGGCAGCTGGGTTGATTCCACAGTTTAGCTATTGTGAATTGTGCTACTATAAACATTGAGGTGGCTGTGTCGCTGTACTAGGCCAAATTTATATCTTCTGGGAAAATACCCAAGAGTGGGATAGCTGGGTCATATGGTGGTTCCATCCCTAATTTTTCGAGGAGTTTCCATCAGTGTATGTTATTGTTATAGTTGCACACGTGGTCTCAGACATAGGGAGATGCTTCATATGATCAAACAGTAGATAGAATGATCTGCACTCCGATTTATCTAACCCAGGTTGTGAGATTAGTATGCTTTCAAAGCTCCTGAACAGAGTCATTACTTATGATTGTAGACATAATGCCCCGACTAGCCTAGAGGAGGGTGACAGTGTACTACAGCCTATGCTTGTTGACCTGCAGGCTTTGCCTTGGGGCTGCATCACCGGAAGCAGAGAAACTTATTTGTAACTTCTTATGCTGTGTTTCTCATAATTTCACAAAAGCATGGTTTGTTCTAGGGCCTAATGTGGAGCACATCTCTCCCAGCCCCCACCCCCAGCCCCTCATAGCTGAATCACCTGAGGAAGGGCCCTTTCCTAAATTTCTGCAGAGGCCTCACTATCCCATTCTCAGGGATTTAGATTGGCTGTGAAGTGGTGTAGTAAAAGAACTAAGCCAGTATTACTGATATAACTATATCACATTCTGCAGGGGTTAGGGGAAAGTCAAAAGTTGAAAACTTATGCTATCATGTATGGCAGTAATGATTTTAACCTTGAATATTACTATACAGTGTCTTGGTAGAGGGGTGTGGGGGATATTGAACAAATTGTATCGCTGATTTTTTTTGTGTGCATCTAGGAATATGTGACAGCTAATCCTATCATTATGTAAAATTATAATGCATTAATAAAAATATATATGTATATAAAACACACAGTGTCTTCTTCCCCAGACATTCCAGGTCATGAAACAATTGTGGTGTAGCTTTCAGAAAACTCCTATGAGCTGCAACCTTCCCAGGGTTGCCTTTCCTAGGGAATGACACCATTTAATCTTCTTCTACTTGTGAGAGTTGGGTTTTCTCCTGTCTTGTTCCAAAATACAGAATTTCCAAAACAGCAAATACAGACACATGCCAATTTTGTACGTTACATGGTTTATTAAATTGTCTAGATCAACTACAATTGAAATGAATATATCATTGTTGGTGAATTTTGCATATATTGGAGAAAGCATATATTTAAGAATCAAAAGGCCATTATTCAAAGCTAAGCTCTGCCATCTACTTGGCTGTTATATCCTTGGTAAGTTTCCTCTTCTAATGCTTTCTTCATTTGGTCATTGCCAGGATTAAATATAATTTTGCATGCAAGGACTAGATTCCCCAAATGCTAATAAATTGAATTCCCTTATATGAATAATAAATGTGTCAGTACCTTTGAGAGGTGACTCAACTACACAAGCCTCATAGGTTGGGATCATAACAAGGACCCACCAGAAATAAATACCAGGAGCTACAAAATGGCAATAGGTTCTTGCACAGAGTATTTTTAATTTTATTAAACTTCATTCAAGTCATAGCAGTGCAACCTCTAATAATTTGCCTGACTAGCCACATGTAATTATTTTTCGTAAGGAGGAAGAAACTTCTCAAGTCTTTTATCTTCTCTGAGTACCTGAGGTAAGAGGCATGGACTAAGCCAGAAGACTCGTTTTACAGATGAGGAAATTATTTTTTCTCTCTAAGCTTCAATATTTCCTCCTGGGAATCAAATAGCTAATAGAAGGCATGTTTCCCCACTTTCCTTTCTCCAAGGGAATAGTTGGGTGATTAATGAGATAATGAATGCACAGAGAACTCCCTGGAGGAAAGACATTTCATAAACATGAAGACTGGATGACTCACTGATTCTGACAGCTCAGAGGTATGGATAAATCTTTCAGTTTGAATCCTAGCTTCTTAGTTTACCCACCTCATGCACACCTTAAAAGCTGGATTTCGGAACACTTCTGAAATGTCAAATTGATCCTACTTATAGCAAAATTCGTCATCCAGCTTGTAATTAACACCAAGTGTTTATTAAATTAAAGGATTCATCTCTCAATACTTTTGCAGGGTGGGAAGTAGAGAAGTGCTCAGGACTGACTCGGAACTGAACGACTTGGGGAAGGTAGCCAGGAGCTGCTTTGCTTGGCTTTTCATGATCTTTCAGGATACAAAGTTCTCAGAACCACTGTCTTTAAAACAAATTGATGCTTTCAGTATCTGAAGATTTTCTGGGAGAATGGAAATGAATTGGTAAAATATTAAAAAAGCCAAAAGCAAAAGATAAAAACTCACAGCTGGAAGAATTGAATTAATCCTATACCCAGCTGTTTTCTAAGGACTCAAAACTTTGTCAGGAATGTCAGGATGTTACTGTAAATGTGGCTGGCAGTTCTGCATTGTGCCTCTGGCCCAGTGCATTGAAATAGGAAACAATCCCAGAAGAACAAATAAAGAAATGATTTTCCAACCAAACTCTTGAGAGCCATAGAATGAGAGCCATAGAATTTTTGTTTGATTAGAAAACCAGTCAAGAGACCCGGCAGTGGATACACATTTAAGACTATTTATATATACATTAATATATTATATATATATAATTATACATATTTATAATTTTTTAAAAAGAGAGAGAGAAAGAGAAAATCAGTTTTAGTTTTTTCATCTGGTGTTTGTTTTTCTGACACTTAGTTGTGTATGTGGTTCTGGAGTTTGAACCCAGGTCCTTGAGCATGCCAGGTAAGTGCTCTACTGCTGAGCCACTGCTCTAGCCCAAGATTGTCATATATTTTTAATGAGTTGCCTTTTCAAAAATCATTATAAAATATTCTTCTTCTTTCTGTATTCTAGGATCCAGCTTCCTTTGCTTGGCTTCCTCTGTCAACACTGTTTGTTTGTTTGTTTGTTTGTTTGTTTTTAGAGAGACAGGGACAGTGAGAGAGAGAAAGAATAATTTTATTTTGCATGTGGCTTTCATTGCTCCAACACTTTGTTGTGTACGTGGGGCTGGAGTTCGAACTTGCGTCCTCGCACATGCCAGGCAAGCACAATACTGCTGAGCCACTGCTCCAGCTCCCTCTGTTTGCTTTTCAAAATAAATTTCTTTTGAAATTTTTTGTGTGCTAATGGGTTCTCATGATCTCTTTATTGTTGTAAATTTAAAAGTTATTTGGTGGGATCAATGATCATTGGGGTAAAGCTGGACTATTTAATAAATGTGCTAGATCTCTGGATGGCCATGTGGAAGGAGATTAAATTGGATCCATACCACCTCATACCATACACAACACTAATTTCTTATAGGGTTAGGAATTTAAATGTGAAAAGTGAAAGCAGATAAGGATGGGAATAAAACAAGGATAAATTTTTCTTTCATTTGGACAAAGGTACTAGAAAACTTCTCTGTGACTCAAAATTCAGGGTCAATAAAAGTAAAGAGAAATCTAACTACACACACACACATACACACACACAAATCCACTTTCATGACAAAAACACAGCATAAACAAAACCAAAAGACAACTGACAAATTAGAATATATTTGTGATGCACATATACTACAAAGACAATTATAAAGCTTGTAGAAAATTGAGAGAGTTAAGGGATCAACACTTATTGGAAAAATTGGAGGAGAGCTATCAACAGACAGAACAATATCCAATTAACTCTCAAACATATGAAAAATATTCAAATTCACCTATAGAGAAATGCACATTAAAACAAGACTGAGATACATTTTCTCACTATCAGACTGAGAAAAATTAAGGAGTATGTCAGCACACTAGTGAGGCCATGGGGACACAGACATTTTCTCCCAAGTTGCTGAACAGAAGAAACACTGATCACTTTTCTGGAAGGCAAGTTGGTAATACCTAACAAAACTACACATGCACTTGATTTTTGGCCCAGAAATCCCACTTCCAGGAATCCATTGTGAAGATCTACTTCCCCCCAAACCAAAAACACGTATACCAATGTCATCCACTGCAGTATGATTTGTAATTGCAAGCTAGTGGAAGCAACCTAAATTTAGTTGAGCACATGGGACAATGGTTGAACGCATTGGTGTATGCCTACATATGAAGTACCCTGTTCCTGTAAAAGAGTGAGTGAGATCTCTGCCAGTTGAGGTGGAGTGATTCCCAAGACTTACTACTAAGTGGGAAAGAAAAGCGTAGAAGGGCATATTTAGCACGCTACCCTCCACAAGTGAAAGAAGAGGATATAAAGTCATAAGAAACACGGATTTATGCAAAAAGAAATACAAGAAAGGGTACATTAGAAACTAGAGAGTTTAATTACCTAGTGAGGTTAGGGGAAAGGTGTGGGAAGGAGTGAATGGGAATGGTTGGTATATATATGCCAAGCTCTTGGAACCACAGTAATGTTTCGCTTATATACTTTTCTCCCAATAAGTAGCTTAAAAGTTTAAATCAACTGCAGAAACCCCAAGTGGAAAGCACTCCACACAAATGGACCTGACTGTACTACAAATGAATGTCATAACCACAGCGAAATGAGTGGAGAATAAGAGAACTAGCCTGAATAACTTTGGAATATAACACTCTGGATACTGTGAGATGAAAGAAGTGTACACCAATACTGCTATGTAGTTGGTACATTTGTTTCACATACATACAGATTATCAAGTATGTAACTACTTTGTGTATATTATTACGGAACAAACACATGAGCCTCTTGCAGATGAGAGAGAAGGGTGTCTCGTTGTTGGAGGAAGAAGTGAGAGTAAAAAAAGAGGGAACCATAGAATCAACCTCATGGTATTGCATTGGAATCAGAGGAACCAATATGTGCTTGTGATTTCAGATAGATGATGGATGGATAGATAGGTGAATAGTTAGAGAAATCTGTATAGAGATGTGATATAAATAAATACATAAATGGGGGAAAGAGGACATGTCTTCTCTACAGAGAATTCTAATTAAGGAAGGCAGAAGGTATGCAGAAAATACAAAATCATTACTAGACAAACTTGGCAGTGAAGTTCACTAAGTAGGAGGGTTGCTAAAATCATTGAGCAAAAGTCGTATATCAACACAAGTCTCAAAACTATCTGCACTGATTATAAAGGAAACAATAGTAACTTTGGAAAGGAGAAGCTTCGCATGATATTGCCTTAGCCAATGATCATCAGTAATAAGGCATGATTTACTTACCCTCTGTCACATCCTGCGAAACACAAAACATTACTCAGTTTTGGCCAAAAGGTTTAATGTCATAGTTAAAGGAAAAATGAGATAAATCCACACTGGATAGCATTCTTCAAAATGACTGATAAGTGCTCTGTCAAGAGTGTAAGAGACAAGGAAAAACTGAGGAACTGCTGTGGATTATGTGAACAGTAAGGAAGCAATGCGGGATCCGGTTTAGGTTCTGAGCAGAAGAGCATGTGGGGGAGAACTGAAGAATTAAAATAAGGTTTGTGGCTTAGTTAAAGAACTGTTCCAATGCTAATATCTTGGTTTTGATAATTAAACTAGGAGGTTATCAACAACAGAAGAAACTGAAAAAAGGATTTACATGAACTTTTACTTTTTTCAACTTCTTGTAAGTCCAAACTATCCCAAAATAAAGAGTTAAAATAATTTCTTTATTAATATTTTTAATCCCATTTCAGAAAGAAGAGTAGAAAAGATATATGTTTAGTCTATCATTTTGAAAGGAAAAATATGCATTATTTGCTTAAAATTTTTATTATGATATATATATGTAATATACCATTCTAGCCATTTCTAAGTAGAGCTTTTTCGTTTTTTTTTTCTTTTTGAGAAAGAGAGAGAGAGACAGAGAGAAAGAGGGAATCAATTTTTCTTCATTTTTCATCTGGTTTTGGTTTCTTTGACACCCAGTTGTGTATGTGGTGCTGGGGTTTGAACTTGGTTCCTTGCTTGTGCCAGGCAAATCCCCTATCTGCTGAGTTACCACTCCACCCTCAATCATGTATTTTTTTTTTTTTTAAAGAGAGAAGGACAGTGAGAGAGAGAGAATCAATTTTTTTTTAATTGAGTTGTTCACATGGCTTTTGTTGCTCTTTTGTTAGCTATGTATGTGGTGCTGGGGTTTGAACCCATGTACTTGTGCATGCCAGGCAAGTGCTGTAACCACCAAGCTACTGCTCCAGTCCCAGTCATGTGTTTTTTAATGGTGAAATTATTAAGCATTTCATTGCTAAACCAGTGCCATAGTGTGTACTTATTCAAACCGAGATGGTGTAGGTCAATCTTTTTCATAGTCTTCTTTTATTTTATTTTATTTTATTTTTTTCCACCTTTATTAGAAGTATATTGCGATACAGGATACAGATGAGGGGGAAACATTGTCAAAACTGTAGCAATCAATGTGTATAAACTTTGATAACCAGGGGTAATGCTAACTCATAGATAAGCTACTGTGGGTTTCATCTATTGCCATTTCCCCCATAAGAACTCATGTGT
>PVKS010042748.1:0-15258 GCA_004027875.1 Aplodontia rufa | reverse complement strand
TGGTTCCCCCATCTTCACCATCACCAGACTCCTATGAGTTCTTCGTATACCCTCCCCCCTCCCCATCCCCTTCCCTACACCTCCAAGTTACCTAGGGAGCTTTCGCCCCTGTTGCACTGAAAGTCATTCAATTTGAGGCTTTGTTAGGTCAGCCGTCTGTCCTACTGCTTCAAAATAAATTCTAGTATCAACAGATGAGAGAAACCATTCGGCCCTTAAGTCTCTGAGCTTGGGAGACTTCACTAAGCATAATTCTGTCCATCTCCATCCATTTGACTTTGAAAGCTATAATATCGTCTTCTCTGATGGCCGAGTAGTATTCCATAGTATATATGAACCAAAGCTTTCGTAAAAGGATCACATTTAAACTAATATTAGAAATGCAGAGTTGGGATGGAAGGGCAAAAATAAGTTTGGTTTGTTTTTCTCCCAATTTTTATGTGTAAATTGCTGTATGTGTTTTTTAAAAGGATGTGTGTATATTCACTCATAGAATATTACATACATAATTTCATAAATATTTATGTAACTAGAATAAACTAACTTTCTTTGGGCTTCTGACGACTATTCTATGAATTTCATAGAGGCAGAGAATTTGGATGAAAGCAAAAGCGCAGAAGAGAAGGCTGCAGATGCCCCTGCTATACAACCGAGTGCACAAAAGCTCAGCATTAAGATTATTGACAGGCTAAGATAAATCAGAATTTTGGAAATCTTTAGAAAAAATAAAAGATTACAGCAGCAGAGCGTTCTTGTAGTGTTTGCTAACCAATTCAGTGCCAGTGCTTGGTATTTCAATGTAAGCACGATGTATTTTTTTTTTTTCAGGCTTGTTGGATATACATACCCTTTACTTTTGGGGCATGTGGAATAATTTGAGAAAAGGAGAAAAAGATCTTATGCGGATACCTGGAATGATAAGAGAAAGCCATTGATAGCTACGTAAAACTTCTTGTGGTGTAAAATAGGACTAGGACAGTGGTTCTCAAATGGGGAGATTTTGTCCCATAGGGATATTTGGAAATGTCTGGAGATATTTTTGGTGGTCACAGCTTGTAGTAGTTGCTACTGTCATCTAGTGGGTAGAAGACAAGGATACTACCAGACTTCACAAAGCACACAGAAGAGCCCTCGCAATAGAACTGTTTGGCACAAAATGTCAATGATGCCACTGATCTCAGAGGACAAAAATGTTCATTAGAAAACAGCATTAGAATTTTTCTTTTGGGGCTGGAGTGGTAGCTCAGCCGTTGGAGCACTTGCCTGGCATGCCCAAGGATCTGAGTTCAAAACACAGCACCACATGCACAACAAGATGTCGAAGAAATAAAAACCAGATAAAAAGTAAGTAAAATTGATTCTCCTTCCTGTCTCTCACTCTCTTCCTCTCTCTCTTTAAAAAAACAAAAACAACAAAAATAAGTTTTTCTTTCATAAAGTGCGAGGTCAAAGTGATGTTAAGCCATCGTTTCCTCACATGAATCTAGGATGCTGACTACTAAGACAAGCAAGTGACATTCACCTGGACAAGGTGTGCATGCTACCTCTTAGGTAACTAGGAGAAAAGCAACTACAATTCTCCATGACTAAGAAGCTACGCTGCCATCAGAGGGGCCACCATTGCCCTTGCTCATGGGACAAGAACTTGAAATTGCCTTTAAGAATTTGCAGTGTCCAAACCAAAGAGTACTTTCATTAACACCTAAGCAAAGCCCAAAGAGCTGTTGGAAGAAATAAAAAAGAAAGCCAGGTACGCGGGTGGTGCACTACTCCTATAATGCCAGTGGTTTGGGAGGCTGAGGGAGAAGGATCGCAAGTTCAAAGCCAATCTCAACAACTTAGCAAGACCCTGTCCAGAAAAAGGAGAAAAATTCTTAGGAGTTTCCTAACTGGGAGAGGAAAGTAGTGTGTACTAGTATAGAGTTCTCAGGGGTCTTTGGGCAAATGAAAAAGGTGATGATATAGAGATATCTGGAAACTGGAAGACATCTTTCTAGAGGGGCCTCTCTTATCTTACTATGTACCAAAAAAAATGCATTAGCAAGAGAACAGGAGATCCTATATTATTTTGCTGCCCCTAGTAAGGGAGAAATTACTGTAATTTGATCTTTCAAGCAGCACAAAAAGAAATCATCATGGTCACAAAACTCACAAGCCCTCAACACAGGCTTTAAAAGCATTTTGATGGCAATCAAACACTTTGTATGAACAGCATGCTGACTTCAGTCTCGTTATTGATTATGCTTTTTTTTCCTCCTAGAAAAACTATTTCAGTCAACTCTACCATTCAAATTTTTAAAAAAAAGTCCAAACTCTTAGTAAAACATAATTTTTGGAAAATATTTCCAATAGTTCATTTGGACTCAAAGTGTTTGGACCTGGAAGGGAGCTGTATTGTGATAGGAAAGCCTTTCACACATGAAGTGATAGAGAGAGGCCCTGAAGGTCAAGGATATTGCTGAAGGAAACGATGAGTCACATTATCTTTTCAGAAGATCATGGTTTTCTGAGCTATGACTCCATTTTCCCACATAAGAAGAGTGATATAACCAAGTTGGTTTTTTTTTTTTTAAGAGACAGAGAAAGAAAGAGAGAATAAATTTTATTTACTTTTTCATCTGGTTCTTGTTTTTCTGACACTTAGTTGTGTATGTGGTGCTGGAATTTGAACCAGGGTCCTTGCACATGCCAAGAAAGTGCTCTAAGTGCTGAACCACTGCTCCAGACCCAACTTGGGTTTTAAATCAGTGAAAATACCATCATCCTTTACTTGTCCAAATTGGAGCATGTAATTTTATTATACTTGCTGTGGTAAACTCAAAATCTGTCTCATAATTTTTGTATTTCAAATTTCTTACATTGACCTGTCAAAAATAAATTTTATTTAGTACATCAGTCTTTGCAAAGATTTCAGAAAAATTTCTATACTATTTTCTATTTTTTAAACTATGGCATTTTTCCTTGAGCAAATTGACACATTTCTTATGCAAACCACATGTAAACATATTTGGTAGAATTTAGAGCAAGCTTATCCATATTTCAAAATTTCAGGGAAAACTGGAAAGCAGTGTGGAGACTCCTCAAAAAATTAGGGCTAGAACCACCTTATAACCCAGAGTTAGAATCAGCATATTATAGAGATACGGCTTCATCAATGTTTATAGCAGCTCAATTTACTATAGCTAGATTATGGAACCAACCCAGATGCCCCTCAGTTGACGAGTGGACTAAAAAACTTTGGTACATATATACAATGGAATACTACTCGTCTATGAGAGAAAATGATATTATGGAATTTGCAGCCAAATGGATGGAGATAGAAAAAAATATGGTGAGTGAAGTATCCCAGTCTCAGAGACTCAAGGGCCAAATGCTTTCTCTCATTTGTGGACGCTAGAATACAACTGGAAACAGTATGTTAGATGGCTAAGCTAATGATAACCTCAGCATGTATGAATTTTTACACAAACAGGGGGAACCTTGCCTAGGATATCTGGAGACGTAGGGAGGGGGACAAAAAAAGGGGGAAGGAATTAGGAAGGATATCAAGGAGATTGGAGGAAGGGAGTATGGGGGAATCAACTCAGAAGGAAATCTCCAACCTCCACGAGAAGTCCTTTTAACGCAGGGATTCAATTGAGGGAAACATAGAACCATGGGGAACCCAAGGAGTGAAACCATGTAATGCATCAGCCTTGGCTAACTATGTGAATATACATTTGCTCTTGATTGTTTGATAATGATTCCCCCTTAATTGTAAGTCCATATTCATCTAATAAAAAAAATTTCAGAGAAAAGTCATCTATCCTAGAATAAATACCATTAACTATTACATAACCCAGGAAAAGACATGCTATTAGGAAAAATATAGATTGGAAGAGGAAAAAAGAAATGCCAACAGAATTCAGGAAACACAAGAAAGCCAGACAATTCATTTAGTCCATCCTCCTTTCCATAAGCAGAAGTGCCCTGAAGAGTGCATTCAAAACACTAGATAATTTCCTAGGTGACCTATTTCAATGAATAGCGTTCATCACCAATGCCAGAGAACAAATGGTTCCAGATACTCACTATGGCTCACATTTTTGATGCATTTAGCTTTTTGAACAAGCTCATAAATGATACTTGTAAACTATATGGAAAAGAAAAAGCAAAATAATAAGATCACCAGCAAAGTATTGGAAAGCTAATTTTCTTTTCACTTGTAAATAATCTGTTCCACTCAGTTTAGGATAAGCATGCTCATAGTGTTCACAGAACAGTGATTCAGCTGTGGAAAAAGTCACAGTTGCAAATGACTTGATGGACAAAAAGTATTTAGAAGCACTAATAATAGGATAATTAGGTCAAATTGCTCAAAATCACTACAGCAAAGTTCCCCAAAACCAATTGTCTCCCTATTCTATTTGCTATGATTTATTGTCCTGATAACTAAATGTCTTCATTTCTAACAGGCTTATTTTCAAGTATGTTGGTGTTATAGTTATTGTTGCACAGATTTAAAAATCTTAATGTTTTCCTGAATCGTAAATAATTTTATCAATTGTAAGTAGATGCACTGTCTGTGAAACAGAATCCTTATATAGATGTGAGTGCTGGAGAATGGGGAAGACACGACACAATTATGAACAATTAGGTAGCTACTTTTAAGAAATAGTGAGAAAGTTGGTCTATTATCATGTGTTAAATCCAGATAAGATGTAATGCTATACAACATAACCCTTTTTTGGAGAGATTGTGGGAAGGGGAAGGGAGGGATAAGGGTGGGTAATTGGGGGGCACTCCTGGGGGTAATTGTAATATCCAGAATCTATACACATTTTATATTATTTTGTTAAAAACTTGTGTGGTTGTTCAAAAATTTAAAAAAATTTAAAAAATGAAATAGTTTCAGTGATTTAAAAAGGGTAAAATTTAATTATAAAGCATATACTATATTTCCTGCATTTTTCTTAGAGTCACTTCCTTTTATAAAATTTCAAAAAATAAATTTTACATATTTTCTGAAATAAAATTCATTGCTTTTAAAATTCTATACTACACTTTTTTTATCTAATTTGTGAGATCAAAGAACACTTATAAAGAGTTGATTCTTGTTTCATCCTAGGCAATAAACTCAATTACTACAAATTAAGACAGAGGGAAAGCTGATAATAGTACAGTTGCCCTTTTACTTTTCTTTTTAAAGAAAGGGACAATGAGAGAGAAAGAAAGTGAGATAATCAATTTTTTATCCAGTTTTCATTTGGCTTTCATTGCTGTGACACTCCACTGTGCATGTGGTGGTGGGGTTTGAACCCGCGTTTTTGCACATGCCAGGCAAGCGCTGGAACCGCTGAGCCACAGCTCCAGCCCCCTGTTGCCTTTTTTCATTGACTGATGTTCTCTGGAAATTTGCACTAACACTACACATGTGTACTTGAATAGTTACAAGCTTTACTAAGTCTCTATTTAAATTTTAAAAACAGAATTTAAACGCTAACCAACAGAATCAAAGAAAGGCTTAATTGTGTGCACCAATTTGGCTTCCAGAAAAAGATCATATTTACTTGTTTTTTTCCCCTCAAATTGCCTTTTTTTCCTTTATATTTTGCTACTAAAAAGTCCATATTTTATCTGGCAGATTAGCACTTACTAATGGAATTTTACAATATAAAGTGAGAAGAATAAGACATTTAAATGGAATACAAATATTTGATACATTGGTAAGGTAATAAAATATAATTGTGTTTTAATATTAATTTCCCTCAGTTCCCTGTTGGTGTATCTTAATGACAACTGCAGATGATGAAACTGTGTCTGTCTACCACTTAAAACTAAGTTCTATTGCCTTTCACTAAAGTATCTAAAAAAGCCAAACGATAATATATGATGCTTGGCTTAACTTTTTTTTTTTTTTTTAAGAGAGAGGGACAGTGAGAGAGAGAGAGAGAAAGACAGAATTAATTTTATTTAGTTTTTCATAGACTTTCGTTGCTCAGACACTTCATTGTGTACCTGGTGCTGGGGTTTGAACCTGCATACTCTTGCATGCAAGGCAAACTCCGTAACTGCTGAGCCACTGCACCAGCCCTTGGCTTAACTTTTAAGAGTTATCTCATTTTGTATTTCTATTAGACCTACTGATAGATTCCACTGTCAATCAAAAAAATAGTAATCATAAAACTAACCTACCTTGCAGTAATCTAAGGTATAACTACAATTATATTTTGTTTTCCTATTTTTTACTGAGCTACAGCACTATCAGTTGCATATAAACCTATCTTCCAGACTCCTAAGCTCAGCTTTCCAGGGAGCTTTCTCAACATCTACCCCGGTGGCCTAACTGTTGATCCTTCGTTAGTCTCATGAACCCTAGTTCCTGAGGCTTGTGAGAGCTGAGCAGAGGAAGCTTAGAACTCCAAAAGCTCAATGTAAATTAAAGTTAGAACTCTTATCCTATGAGAAATTTTGTAGAAGCTGCAAGAAAAATCCACTATCTTTTCAACTCTGAGTAGATTTGTCTTCAAGACAGTTGGAAATAGCAAAATTAATTTTAATATGGTTGTTTATATGGAGCAGGTTCAAGTAAAATGTAGTTAGGATACATTTTCACCTTCTGTGGGCTAAACCCTTATCAATGTTATCTATAAACAAGGGTTGGAATATGTGTGTGTGTGTGTGTGTGTGTGTGTGTGTGTATGTATGTGTTTTCCAGGTTATCTCTTCCTCTTTTTTACCTTCCTGGCTCCTCACCATCTTGAGCTCCCACCCATACATCTGGCTCTCTTCCTGATCTTAACTCCTCTCCTTCTCTGCCTCCTTCCTGACTATGCCCTCCCCTCAATTAATTTATTAAACATTTGTTCTGTAGACCTGTGTAAATTTGATTTTATAGCAATGCATTTAATTGAGTTAATATGGGTAGTCCACTAGCTCTATTACATACACAAGGTCCTTCAACTAATTTTGGAAGTTTATATCAGGTAAACTAATTGACATCTTCCTGAGTTATCTAGTTTCTCAAGACTGTGCTATTCATACAGAATTCCAGTTGTACTTTAGTCTTTGATAATCTTTCTCATGTAGCATTAGGGAGTGAATTATTTCAATATTTTCCTCATTTTGTTTTGCCATGTGAAAACAGCTTATTCTGTATAAAGACAATATTTCTTTTAATATTTATAACTAAGCAATTTTAGCGCTAACATTGCGTTTAAAAGGAAAGAACACAAATACATATCGTAGACTTAGTCCATTCTAAAGATAGGTGATATGCACATGCATGTACTATCTCATTTGGCCCTTACAGCTCTCTGGAGTTGGTGTTATTGCTTACTTTTATGGCTGAATAAACTGAAACTGAGAAAGAGAGCAAATTGTCAGGGGAAATGCAAGCCTGTCTTTGTTTTATACATATATATGTTTGACATAATCTTACATATTTGAGGGAATCATTGTTACATATTCATTCAAACATGGATATTGACATAGTAAGATAGTAAGTTAAGACCGATCCTAGTACAGGATCTCTCCCCCTTCATCCATTCCCTGATCTCATGTCTCCTCTACAATACCCCCATAGTATAATTGGAAATGAACATATACATATATATTAATTTTTGAAATTTCTGAGTTTCTTGGCCTGCCTGTATATAGTTAGGCTTCTCAGGGGAGTCAAGTGTTCCCAGTTGTATTAATAGCCCCATTTATTCCTCTTTCCCCTCCTTGCTTCTCTCCCTTCTCTCTCCACCATCATAGTTATGGTTCTCCCAGTTGATGTGAAATTTCAACTATGGTGAGTTTATTACTTAAACTTAGCTAACTTTCATCCTGTCTTAGGTTTTACTCTAGCTTCCACATATGAGAGAAAACATTTGGCCTTTAAGTCTCTGAGTTTGAGATCTTTTACTCAGTATAATTTTTTCCATTTCCATCCATTTCACTGCAAATGTCATGATATCTTTCTCTGTAATAGCAGAGTAGAACTCCACTGTGTTTGTATGTCTGTGTGTGTGTGTGTGTGTGTGTGTGTGTGTGTGTGTATAAAACTCAGTTTTTGAATCCATTCATCCAGCAAGGGACATTAGTGTTGGTTCCATAGTTTAGCTATTGTAAATTGAGCAAACCTATCTTTCAACCTTATTCTTTACTATCAATGTGAAGGCCTCAGATTCCTTTCTAATCAATTTTGTCAGTAATTCTATTGCTTTTTTGGAATTTACCCACTTTACAGTGATTTCTTTAATACTACAATCTACATTTATAAAAATAATTGTATATGTGCTCTTACTCATTCAAAGCACATTTACTATAGTATATTTAATCAATATCTGTATAGTATGCTAGATATTATGTAAGATTTTAGGAATCCAAGAAAATAACCCACTGCAACCTATCAGTTGATAGCGTTCTGGTAAAGAAGCCAGCTGTGATATGGGCTCCCTCTTGTGAGGCACAGTGCACTCTGTGAAGCACCCACGCAGGCCAGGCCGCCAGCTCAGGTGGGAAGGGGAGGCCACCTCAGCAATGTTTAGGGACATCAGAGCTTCAAATCCCTATCTGTACTGGATTGCAGACTCTGAGAAGCTCTGAACCAGCTCCTGTACCTACTCCTGGACCTCAGACTTTCTCTCTTTTCCCCACAATCCATTTTCTGCTCTGCAAACTCAGTTGCTTTTCCCAAGGAAAGGACAATAGTCTAGACATCAACAAGCCAACTTTGTGACTAGAAATCAAAGTCTCTGTTTCCTTTGCTTTGATTTGCTGTATAGCTGCAGGCTGCCCACATAAGCTATCTTCAATTTGGTTAATTATTTGCACAATACAGGTAATAGCTACCTTATGGGTCGCTGTAGGGCTTAATTAATTGGTGTTTGAAACATCTTTGGAAATGTAGCATTAAGAGTGCTAAATAAGTGCAAATTATTATTATTAGCATTATCATCATCATCAATCTATTTCACAGTCAAAAGCAGTCTGCAAGCAGTGAGACATAGTGGTTCTCTTTAGGCCTGGATCCAGCTTCCCAGCTAGATCTGAGTGACTGAAACTAATTGCAGAGCAGAGCTACTGAACTAAGTTCTTTCTGTGTGAAGGAAACAAAACAAAACAAAACAAAACTTAAAACACAAAGCAACCCATCCCTTCCCTGATTGTATCTATTGCTTATTTTTCAACCTTTCTCCTAATCCTCATAAAATCATATTGGTGTATACATGAACATGGAGACACTCCTAATCAACTGACCATTGTCTAGGCCCTCCAGATAGCCCTTCCATCTCACTTCTCCAGTTGTGTAAAGCAGGGAACTGAGACCAAGTTCAAGTCGTGGATTTGAACTCAAAGTGTGAATGAGATCACCTTTTTTTTGGTTGTTGGGTTGTTGAGGCTGTGTCCCTATGCATAAATCATTCTCTATGGAAAGAGAAAAAATTACATTAAGTCACATAAACATCATTTTGAATATAGTTGTTTGCTCTGATTATCAATTATTAGACTTATTTGTTGTTTCCAAAAGAGCACTAATTAAGACCAAAATGCAGTTCCTTAAGTAGTGAAAATTTTTTTCTTCTTAAATGGTGCATTTTCCTGTTCTTAAATAAATTTCCTCTCTTTTTTCTGGTGCTCTTTACATATTCTTTATGAGTCACCTAAAATTATTCCTTATTTAACAGACTACCCTAGCTCAGTCTAGCCTGTCATGAGTTTTTTTTTTTCCCTCTGCTGAATATATAATACATTGTCTACATTATTATTTGGTAATTATTTACTTCTTTGTGACATCTATGGTTTTCCTTCGCAAATATTTCAAGTATTTTGATCTTATTTTCGCAATTTAGTTATACAACCCTTTGCAAATGGAAAAGAAGGAATATTCATTTTTGTAACCCTTGAAATATACAGGTTAGACCTTTGGAAGTGATATTTGATGGACAGTTTCCCGTTTTTAAAGATTTTAGGGAGATTATTTAACATCTCCATGGAATATTATGGAAAGGTTGCTCTAACTTATCCTTTAGTTCCTGGGCACGGGGTTAGATTACATTTCCTAACCTCTCTTGCAATTAGACTAGGCTAGGTGATTGAGGTTGGTCAATGTGGTATTATTGTAGACATTATTCATGCTACTTCCTGAACTGGCCTGTAAAAATCTTCTGTACAAAATTTCCTGCTTGCTCATGCTCCCCTTCATTATTAGCAGGTTAAATGAGAAATAGAAACAAAGTATATAAGGACATAGAGAGAGTCGGCATCCCCAGTTTCCATGCCCTTTCTTGGAGAAGAGTGTCCCAAAACAAAGTGGCAGGAATACCCATGGTAGACTGTTACATGAATGAGAAATATGCTTATTTCTGAAAAAAAATCATGAAATTTGAGGATTGTTTACTACAGAAGTCTAAATTGATTTGTAACACAACATAATCATTTCATCTTTAATAGATTCAAAATAAAACCCTTGTTCTCTTTGTCCTTCATGCCCCAAATCCTGGATAAGCAAGACTTATCCATTCGTTTTCCCCATTTTTCTGCATCACCTCTCTGTGTGTACACCGAGCTATCTTTATTTCTCACAATGCCATTAAACTGCTTTTCCTGCTTTCATTCTGCCCTTTTTTTCTCTCATTCCTCATCCTCCCAACTCATGCAGTCCTAGGAATGGAAACCAGGTCTTATATTGACTAGGCAAGCACTCTACCACTGAGCGACATCTATAGCTTGCCATTTCCTCGCTACACGATAACCAAAGTCATCTTTTAAACCACACTATTGCATTATTTCAAATCCTTTCGTAGCTCATCATCACACCGAACAAAGTCTAAACTCATAATCTTGGCGTACAAGATCCTGCCTCTTCTGGTCACAGCGTAGCTCACCAAGTTTATTTCAGGCCATCCGTTTTCCAAACACCTGCAATTGTCCCCTGAAATTCTTTCAGTTTCTCTAACAATCAGAAAGTTTTTCTCTTCCAGGGTCTCCATCCAGGTAGATGACCCGACTGTGAAAGATTTCCTCCTTGCTTTTCACATGGCCAGCTCCTTTTTACTTTTTTTTTTTTTTTGGAGGGGTAGAAATGGGGGAATTGAACCCAGGGGTGCTTAACCACTGAGCAACATCTCCAGTCTTTTTTTTTTTCTTTATTTTAAGATAGGGTCTCACTAAGTTGCTTAGGGTGTTGCTAAATTGCTGACTCTGGCTTTGAACTTGCTATCCTCCTGCCTTAGCCTCCTGAGATGCTGGAATTACAGGCATGTGCCCAGTCTTCCTTTCTATTCTTCATATCACTACCCATATCTTTTTCCTCATCAGCAAATCTAAGAAATGTATTTTCTTTCTGGTAACCTTCATTATCGTATCATACTTTTCCTCATGTTGATAAAACATCCAGAATTTGAAATTATACATTCCTCTAGCAGATAGGAACTTCAGATCACATATTCAAAATGTGCCAAATGGTAGGTCTGTTTTTTATGAATAGATACAATTTTCTTTTCTATCCTATTTCACAGCTTCATTCCATGTACACATTGATTAGGACATAGGTTCCAAATGCTATTACAAAGGACAGAAAAAAACAGTGACTAAGATATCTATGTTAAACAGTGAATCTTGCTGGTTGAGGTGACACATGCCTATCATCCTAGCAGCTTGGAGAGGCTGAGGCAGGAGGATTGCAAGCTCAAAGTCACTCTCAGCAACTTAGTGAGAAACCTGTCTCAAAATAAAAAATAAAAAGGGCTGGGGATGTTGCTTAGTGATTATACACCCCTTGGGTTCAGTCCCTGGTAACAAAACAAAATAAAACAAACAAACAAACCAACCAAGAAAACTGTGAATGATTATATCGAAGGTTTTATTTCTCCTTCAACAGTCTGAGGGTAAGCAGACCAAGACTGATAAGGCAGTTTTGAAATGTCAAGGTTCCAGGCTCCTTTTACATTGTCACTTTGCCAACCTCAACATGAGGCTTCCATATTTGGATACTAGAAGCAAGATTAACTGGAATTTTTATTGGTAACTAACAGCTGCAGATGTTGGAGGCAGGTCAGGAGGGATCAATATTCAATCTTAAATAGCCAGAACATTTTGCTGAATCTCAATGTGTTCATTTCTGTGAATGGAATAGCCACTAAATATCTCTTATGGTTTTTTAGTTTCCTTTTCAAGTTTCTTCCAATATTCCCATATTTTAGTTCTTTCTTAGAATGAAGCAAAACCAAATATTTTCAGAGGAAAGAGTATTTTTTCTGTCAATAGAAAGAAAATTCTTCTTGGAACTTCTCAGCATATTTCCATTAATGATGAAATTTAGAATAATGTGTTTATGATTCTTTAATTGCTTAATCTATAAAGACAAAAAATGATAATTAAACATTCTTAAGTAGGCAAAGCGTAATTCTGAAGTTTGTTAGTTTATTAATATAATAAGCCTTCTAAAAGTTATCTGACCTCAGAGTCATTAATTACTTACTGAAAAGGGATAAATATAGAATTTCCTTACCTCTATAGGAAAAAATAATAAATGTTTCAGACCACACATGAAGAATAGTTCTTTGCTGTGGTTTATGAAGGTATATTCTCACATTTAATGATAAAAGCAGAAGTCATTTTAAGAAAATTTTCCATGTGTGTCCAAAATGAAAGACACAACATCCTCTTTTCATAAAAGAACCAGCAGTTATTGGTGTCTGAAATGCCCACTTAGTTGACATATATGTATATAAGGGCTCGCATGTGCACATGAATACAAACACTGAGCCTTCTGGGCTTTAGATGCAGGTGTTCTAAATGTGGTGTATTCCCACACTGAGAACTGCTGTCTCCATGGCTTCTGCTCGAAATTGGATCAATGCAGCCATTTGAATCCTTCCAAAGGATACAGAGAAAATGATCAAACAATACAGATGCACGGAATCATGAGTATTGTCTAGCACTGAATGGAGACTAGGTGAAAACTTGAAATCAATTGTTACATAAACATTTTTCCAATACTACACATGCAACTCACAAAGTAGGAAATATCTAGGAGAGATTGAATATGTCTGGAGAGAGAGAGTTATTTCTTTTTTTTTCTTTTTTTAAAGAGAAGGACAGAGAGAGAGAGAGAGAGAATCAATTTTTATTGAGTTTTTCACATGGTTTTTGTTGCTCTGACACTTAGCTGTGTATGTGGGTACTGGGGTTTGAACCTGTGTACTTGCACAACCAGGCAAGCACTGTAACCACCAAGTCACTGCTCCAGCCCTGAGAGAGTTATTTCTAATGGTGTTAAGTAGTTGTCTCACTTTAATGAATAATTTAGATGATGATGATGATGATGATTGTTATTATTATTATTATTATTTTGGTACCAGGGATTGAACCCAACAGTGCCTAACCACTTAGCAGCCCTTTTTATATTTTAGTGTGAGATAGGGCCTTGCTAAATTGCTGAGGCTGGGTTTGAGCTTAGGATCCTCCTGTCTCAGCCTCCTGAATTGCCTGGGATTATAGGCATGTGCCCCGCCAAGTTGACACATTTTGACTACAAATTTAGTTTCCACTTCCCAGAAAATTCACTTTTTTTTTTTTTAAAGAGAGAGGGACAGTGAGAGAGACAGAGAAAGAGAGAAACAACTTCATTGAGTTTTTCACATGGCCTTTGTTGCTCCAACACTTAGCTGTGTATGTGGTGCTGGGGTTTGAACCTGGGTCCTCATGCTTGCCAGGCAAGTGCAGAAACCACTGAACCACCACTACAGCTGCAGAAAATTCACTTTTTGAGGGATAAGAATATTGATTTCCTTTCCCTCTTTTCTGCCTTACATGATTCCATTCTCTTCACCATTAGAAAAATAAGGCTAAAATGTGCAGATGTTTGAGAGTTGTTCATCTTTTGACAAAGTAAAGTAAAACAGGACTAGTTATCAAAACTGAGATTTCTTTTTTGTGGCTTCTTCTCAAAGATGAAATGGTCTATTCTGCTTTTACTCCAAGTTTCTTATTTTTATTGACCATCAAGGCACAACTGAGGAAAAAGAACAAATACCTTCCTAGGAGGGTTCATCGAAGAATTTTAACTAAATATCCAAAAGATAAAACCAGAAGCTAGATTCAAAAGAAACACACAAGGGAGAGATGGTAAAACGTTCTAGGGGGAAAAAAGTAGAACTGTGATCATTTCAAGGTCACACCAAATAGTGGGTATAATGCTGAGAAGTAGCTCACATTGTGCAAGGGAGTAAATAAAGGTGGCTTTGCCCACAGGTGTCATTCATTGGCAGCTTCCAATTAGAGATGGTTTAGGCATTAGGACGCTTTTCCATGAAATGATTCTAGCAGCTCTCAAGAAGTAGAGATGATATATTGTTTTGGTGTAGAAGCAACTTCTGATTTATTAGATGGTATAAGATGAGAAATTGACCACCCATGTTTTCTTTTTTGTCTTCTTTTCCAGATGTATTTTGTGTTTGTACTCTGTTGCTCTAGTGAATTAGACTATACTTTTGCAAACATTTGCCCCGTAATTACATGTGATGTTTGTACAGAAGTTGCCTTTTTAAATCTTTAAATTTATATCAAAATCTACTTAAAAAGGTCCATGTCAGTAAATAAAAACTCTGTATTTTTTCCAGAAAAGTGTTGTTGTTTTTTTTTTTAAACTGGGTCTTAACCTGATTATTAGTATGGACTATTTTAATTTTCATTCTCTAAGACAGGAAGTTGAATAGTCGTAGACATATTAAGTTCAAGTAAGGCCAATATGGAATTGAAGTTTGGTCAGTTTGATTTTTGGCTATTCATCAATTTAGTTTAAACCACACTTATCACTGATACTTTCAGTTGCAAAGCTCATGCTACTAAGAATGTTTGTCTCTCCCATGCCACACAAGTAGAGTAGGCTGGACTTTCCCAGAAGCGGGGAGGCTCAAGGGCAGGCTCAAGGCCTAGGACAACACAAGTCTATCAGGGAATGTGCCACCAGAGCACAGGTAGAGACCCTCTGGACAATTCCTCAGAAGTGTGCTTCTCAAAATGTAACTGGAGATGCTATTTTACTGAATATGCACATGAGACAAAAGTATAAATCTCAGATTTGCATTTTCCTATGTAAAAAAACAGGTTTATCTTACTTAAGTAAAGAGTGATCTTTATAGGGATAGCAATTGCCAAAGCACTACTAAACAAGAAAGATGAAACAGGCGGTTTTGCCATTCCAGATCTAAAACTATACTATAGGGCCACAGTAACAAAGACAGCATGGTACTGGTATCAAGACAGGGAAGAAGACCAATGGAA
>PVKS010042747.1:0-15262 GCA_004027875.1 Aplodontia rufa | reverse complement strand
GTCTGGGACCCGGGGCTGTGCCACACAACTGTGCCCTGCCTCTCCCCCATTGGGGCTGTAAGTCCAGAACCTTCCCCAAGAATGGAAAGAGCACGTGGAGACTCTAGGCAGGTGGCCATGTGAGGGTATCTCCTGTCCCTCCCTCCAGGCAGACAAGTGGGCAGAAGCTGGAAAGATCGTGGGTCCTGGGTCCTCCAAGGTCTCCAGTGCTGTCAGGGAGGAGCAAGCAATGAGCCCTTTTGCCCCAGGGAGCCACTGAAACCCTGCCATCATCCTAAGGATAAATCCAGGCCGAAAAGAGAGTACCCAGGAAATCGAACACGGAGAAATCAACTGTGAGGCCAGGAGGGTGGGACCCTGCCTGTGTCCCCTGCACAGCCCAGTGATCAATCAAAAGTTGCTAAATGAATGAAAAACAAACACAACCACAGAGTGACTTAACTGCCACTGAAACGCACAAAGCCGTTTGGCGATCTTAGTAAGAAAAGGGACCTGGAGCTTGAAGGTTTGACCCACGGAGATCACGCACCTCGATCACACGTCTGATGCCGTCGATGGTGTGCTCGGAGCCGCTGATCTCGGAGGAGGCGCCACCCCAGTGATAGTGCATCTGTAGCGCAAGGTACACTGTGCCGTCGGGGGCCGTCATGCTCATGGTGGGGGGCAGGGTGATCTGCACTGGGGGAGACAACACAGCAGGGAGGGGCAGTGTGCATGGGTGGCTCAGGCCTTCCGGTTAGGTAGCTCCCCACACCCAGGCCAACCAATGGCATGGGAAGCTTAGAATGCCAGGAGCAGGGTCCCCAAAGGGGAGGGGCCTGGCACATGATGCACGGTGAGGGCACCACGGAGAGGACACCTTCCGGCCAGAAGCAGCAGCTCATGGGCAGGACAGGCAGAGTCAGGCCCAGCTCACTGGCCCTAGAGAAAGGAAAAACCTCCCAAAAAGTATGGCCGATGGGTGTGGAAGCCAGAATCCCATTCTCCACCTCCAGCCAATCTTGGAATTTGCACAAGATGTGGGAATAGGAAGTGGGGCCTCTGGGAACTGTGTTGGTTCATTTTACCCCCGAGTGAGGACTGTGTGCAAGACCAAGTTGAGCTCACTCTCTTCTCCGTGACATGCTGAAAACGCATCCCACGCAGCCTTCTGAGTTAGCCCCAGCTAGCTGCCAGCTCCACCCGGGTGTCAAGGAGCTTCCATGCCAGACTTCACAATTTCTGTTTTTTAGGACAAGGGAGGTGACCCAGGGAGGTTGGGGACTCAAGAGTCACACTGTTGAACAGGCAGAGGCAGAGCTGGGGGGAAACTGAGTGTCCAGAGCCCCATGTCCAACCAGTCACCATGATGTGGCTCCAATGTCTTCAGAATTCCTCAGCAAGCCAGGAACACGTGAGTTCCTGCGGGATTTATGCACTGTGCCTGTCAGTGCGGTAAATGTTAGGCTCTTGCCTCTCGTCCTACACTTCCTGTGGGAAGCCTTTCCCGGCTGACAGCTCAGCTGCTCATTTCGCTGGCTCTGACCTTGGGGAAAACGTTGTCTTTGGATATGAAAAGGCCAGAGAGAGACTAAGAAAGATATGTTAGGATGTGATTCAGGACTTGTAAGGAGCAGGAGACACCCAGCCAGGTCTTCCTATTGGAAGGCAGTGAAGGTGGCTATAAAGGAGTAACTTCTTTTTTTCTTGGTACTAGGGATTGAACCCAGGGCACTTAACCACTGAGCCACATCCACAGCCCTTTTTGTTTCCTATTTTGAGACAGGGTCTCATTAAGTTGCTAACACTGGCTTTGAACTTGCGATCCTCCTGCCTCAGCCTCCCTCCTAAGCTGCTGGGATTATAGGTGTGCACCATGATGCCCAGCGAGAAGTAACTCTTCTTAAAGAGTAAACACTAGGGATTTGAGATGCCCGGTTGAGATGCCCCTTCTTCCTTCCCAAATTGTCTATGTAGCTGGGAGCTCTGACTACATTCATAATGTGGCATGCTGCGATGCAGGAACTGGCCTCAAAGATTTTAACTGGCCCTTTGCAGATCAGGTGCTGTATATTTAGAGCTTGGACGCAGCCAACCTCAAAATAAATATTCACAGAAAAAAATGGGAGAGCCTTTGAAAAGAGGGGTGCAAAAGTAATCAACGGTAAGAGCAGATGGGGGCCTAGGTGCCGAGGACCAGGCCAGGGCTTCCAAGTGGACAGTCGGCCCCAAGCAAGCAATAAGAGATCCTGATAATTGTGTTTCCCCAAAACACAGCTCTCAGCAGACAGCTGATCTCAGTGCTAAGATCCCATGCACAGCCTGGTGAGGAAGGAGCAGGAATTCTGAGCTTGGGGCTATGCTTATAGAAAGGTGAGGCTGACATGTCTGTCCCTGAAAACCAACTTGCCGAACCTTCCAGATTCTGAGAAAGGACTCAGCTTCCAGAAGAGGTTGCTCCCCTTCATGGGGAATGAATTTAACCAATTTCTCACCAGATGAGAAAATCTAACAAAATATGGAACAAGATCTGTATGAAGAAAATGATAGAACTCTGATGAAAAAAGTTAAAGATATTCCATGTCCATGGAGAGGAAGAATCGACACTGTTACAGTGTCCAATCTTGGGGCCCAGTGGTTACGGCAATTGCCTGGCATGCGTGAGGATCTGGGTTCAACCCAGCACAACGTACACAATAAAGTGTTGGAGCAACAAAAGGCACATGAAAAACTAAATAAAATTTATTCTCTCTAGCTCTTAAAAAAATGGGGGGACTAGGAATGTAGCTCAATTGTTAAGCGCCCCTGGGTTCAATCCCCAGTGCCAAAAATAAAAATTTTAAAAAATTAAAATCCCAGGGGCTGGAGTGATGGCTCACCAGTTATGGCACTTGTCCTGCACACACGAGTACACAAGTCCAAACCCCAGCACCACGCACACAACAGTCTCGGAGCAACAAAGGCCACAGGAAAAACTAAATAAAAATTCTCACTTTCCCTCTCTCTCTCTCACTGTCCCTCTCTCTTTAAAAAATAAAATAAAATTCCAGCAAATTATTTTCTACATATTGGCAAACTGATTCTTAGGTTTATATGGTGAGGCAAAAGACCCAGAATAGCTGACACCATATTAAAAGAAAAAAAAAGTTGGAGGATTGACATTCCCTAACTTTACTATAAAGGTACAGCAATCAGGTCAGTGTGCTCTTGGAAAAACAGAAAAGCCCAGAAAGAGACCCACATAACCATGGTCGACTGATTTTTTTGAAGGCAGGGTCTTCCTGTGTTGCCCAGGCTGGCCTTTTGCTCCTGAGCTCAAGGGACTCTTGGCCTCAGCCTCCCGGGTCAGTGGGACTACAGTTGGATACCATTGTACTCAGCTCCCATAAGTTTAACTTTTCTTTTCTTTTTTTTTTTTTTAAGAGAGAGGGACAGTGAGAGAGAGAGAGAGAGAGAGAGTCATTTTTATTTAATTTTTCATGTGACTTTTGTTGCTCTGACACTTCGTTATATACATGGTGCTGGGATTCGAACCTGTGTACTTGCGCATGCCAGGTAAGCACCGTAACCGCCAAGCCACTGCTCCAGCCCCCCATCAATTTATCTTTGACAAAGAAGCAAAGATAGTCTTTGCAATAAATTGCACTGGTACAACTAGACATTCACATTAAAAAAAAAAATAGACACAGACCTTACACCTTCCCCAAAAATCAACTCAAAATATCCTATACAACTACACTTAAAAGACAAAGCTATCAAACTCTTAGCAGGAAACTTTGATGATCTTGAGAATGGTGATGACCTTTTTTTAAGCCCTGGGATCAAACCCAGGATGTCACACATGCTAGGCAAGTGCTCTACCACTGAGCCGCACCCCCAGCCGTGAGGACATTTTAAATACACCACCAAAGGCAAATCTACAAGATAAATTCTTGATAAATTCTGCATTCTGTTAAAAGTAAAAATTTCTGTTCTGCAAAAGCCAGAGATGAGAAGACAAGCCACAGACCAGGGAAGATATTTGCACACGTACCTAGTAAAGGATCGTTATCCAAAATACACACCAAGAACTCTTAGAACTCAGCAATGAGAAAATGAACAGCCCAATTTAATAATGGAGAAAAGCCTCCAGCGGATACCTCACCAAAGAAGATATGCAGGTGACAAACGTGGAAATGTCACCAGGGAATTAAAAGTGAGCAAAATCATCGGATGCCAATACACCGTACCAGAACCAAAACCCAACCCCAGATGCTGGCAGGGAGGGAGAGCAGGACGGATCCGCTTCCACTGCCCATGGCACCGACAGGCAACAGAACAGCAGCTTTGGGTGGCAGCTTCTGACAAAGCCAACCGCGCTCTTAGCATGTGATCTGCCAATCATGCACCCTGGAATTTGCCCACACAAGTTGAAAACATGTTCACCAGAAACCTACACTCAGATTTATTTTTTAATTTAAAGAGAGAGAGGGACAGTGAGAGAGAGAGAGAATCAATTTTATTTAGTTTTTCATGTGGCTTTGTTGCTCTGACACTTTGTTGTGTATGTGGTGCTAGGGTTTGAACCCACATCCTCATGCATGCCACCAAGCGCCATAACTACTGAGCCACCGCTCCAGCCCTGCACTCAGATTTTATAGCAGCTTTATTAATAACTGTCAAGACTTGGAAGCAACCAAGGTGTCTTTTGATAGGTGAATGGATACAGAAAAACTGTGGTACATCTAGACAGGGGATGTGACTCAGTGCTAAGAATCAAGCTCCCCAATACATGGAACTAAACACAAGAGGCCAATCTGCAACCATGTGCCGCGTGACCCCACTGCAACGTGACGACTGGGAAAGGCAGAACGAGGGCGACAATGAAAAGATCAGTGGTTGCCAGGTTAAGAGAGAGAGGGACGAGCCAGGCGTGGTGGTGCACGTGTGTAATCCTGGTAATTCAGAAGGCTGAGGCAGCAGGATGGCAAGTTCAAAGCCAGCCTCAGCAACTGAGTGAGACCCTGTCTCAAAATAAAAAGGGCTGGGCATGTGGCTCAGTGGTAGAGAGCTCCTGGGTTCAATCCCTGCTCCCAAAAAATAAATACGTACATACATACATACATACTTAAAAGAAAAGAGCCGGCAGGAGATGAATAGGTGAAACACGGATCTCTAAGGCACTGAGCCTACTAGGGGATACAGTTCATTACAGATCTCCGAATCCCACAGACCACCAAGAGCGAACCCTGATGCAAACTGTGGACTCACGTGATCGTGATGCGTCTCTGTAGGTTCACCAGTTGTGACCAATGTGCCACTGTGGTGCAGGATGTGGCTGGTAGGAGAGGTCATAGGGACGGAAGGAGGAAGAAGACTCATTTTTAAAAATGAGTTTAACAAAAGTAGACAATAACATGAAGCAAAGATGGATTAAATCAGAATTAATAGATGTTTAAGTTCAGCCTGTCAACTTATCACTACGCTCAGCGTTCGCCCAAAGTTCATTAGATATGATATTTGCAGGTTAGGTTTGTTCCCCTCTGGTAGAATTCTTTAATGTGCTTGGCGCTTGCTAAGAAAAATTAGAATTGATTGTAATGAGTATGACCAAATAGTTTCAAAAGAGAAATTCTGAAAACTTTTCAAACCACGGCACATCAAGCAAGTGCCAGAGGTGCCACGCGGGCGGTGGGGCACCCTTTAATCCAGCTACTCAGGAGGCTGGGGCAGGAGGACCTCTTGAGCCCAGATGGGCAACCTAGTGACACCCTATCTCTTAGAAAAGTAGAAATTGTGATTAGCTCAGTGGTGGAATGCTTGCCTAGAATGCGCAAGGTGCCGGATTCTATCCCCAACACCAAAACACAGATTGTTTTCCTTGATTTCAGCAACTGCAGTTGCAGGTACCTGAGGCCATTTCACAGATGTGACTTCATTGTCCCTTACAGTTTTTGCCAGCCCTGTAAGGACAATTGGTTTATTTTCTCAATTGTGCAACAGACACCTGCGCGGAGGTGGTAAACTGGCCCCACCTAGAACCCGGGCGGAGGCCAAGGAGCCAGGGATCCGAGAAGGACGTGACTTAGGAACCAGACGTCTGGGCTCCTGGGCCGCTCTGCCCTCGGAGACCGTGTGACCTTGAGTGAATCCCGGCCCCCCCCGCCCCCCGGGTCCTCAGATTTCCCACCTAAACACTGGTGGGGTTGTCACCCGGCTCTGGGGAGAGGAGCCCGGGGAAATCAGGGGGACGTCCTTCCGAGCAGAGCGCGGGGCTTGCACCGCCCCAGGGGACTCCTGGCTCAGACACCCCAAGGCCCAGCGTCTAACAAGGAGCCAAAATGAGAGCTCTGGGTTTAAACCTCTGAGATAGCAAACGCGGAGACCCAGGCCCCGAGGCAGGTGCGCGCTGCCCCTCACCTGTGTGGCCGTTGTTGGTCATGGGAAACTCGCCCGTGCGGTTCTCCTGGTAGCCCGTCAGCCTCAGCGCCTTCAAGGCCGGGTTGAAGCGCACTTTCCTCCGCTGCAGGTTGATGGGCGACTGCCTCTGTCCCCCGCACGCCCGGTATTCCTGCGGCCAGTCGTCCTCTTCCAGGCCCCCCTCTGAGCCAGGAGAGAAAGGGCCACCGTTCAAGGGCCTGAGCCCCCTCAGCAGCACCCAGCCACAGCCAGGCCTGGGGCCACGGCCCTCCCCGAGGGTGACTCACTGGGGCCACCTCCCAGCCAGCAGAGGCAGGGCCCGGGAAGGGGCCCAACTCACCTCCGAGGGCTGGTTGTGGGGGGACCTTGAGGCTGACTCTAACTCCCTATTGCAGCCACCAACCCTGGACACAGGGCTCGGTGTTTTGCAAACAATAATCACACAACTGCTTTCCCTCTGCTCTGCTACTTGCGCTGGGAAAGGCACTAGAGGGAACTTGGGCTCCATCACTACGCTGCCTTCAGGGGCCTTCTTTTTCTTTTTAAGAGAGAATCAATTTTATTTACTTTTCCATCTGGCTTTGCTTGCTCCAACACTTAGCTGTGCGCATGGAGCTGGGGTTTGAATCTGGGTCCTGCGCATGCCGGGCAAGCGCTCCGCCAGCTGAGCCACCGCTCCAGCACCTTCAGGGGTTTTTCCTTATTCCCTCTGAACAACAGTTTTCCTTCCAAGCCCCCAAGAGGAGCTGCCTTCTCCCTGTGTTGCAGGAACTCCACCCCACCCTGTCACTTTTCACACTGCACACCCTTTTAGGGGCGCCCAGGTGGGCCTAACCTTGACTGTACTCAAGGACTCAGGGCAATTAAGAAAGCCGCTGGTTCAAGAAGGACCTGGAACATTTGCTTAAAAACATATTAAAGCTGAGTGTGGTTGCACGTGTCCTCAGTCCCAGCTACTTGGGAGGCTTGGGCGGAAGAATGGCATCAGCCCAGGAGTTTAAGGCCAGCCTGGACAACATAGTAGAACCTCTCAAAAAACAAACAAACAAACAAAAAAAAAAGTGTCGATTTAAAAAACGTCAAAGTAAATAAAATTCTCCTTTTGGAAATGGTCAATGATCACAGGGAGCCAGGCATGGTGGTGCACACTTGTAATCCCAGAGACTAGGGAGATTGAGGCAGGAGGATTGCAAGTTTGAGGCCAGATTCAGCAACTTAGTTAGACCCTGTCTCAGAATAAAAAATAAAAGGGGGAGCTGGAGCGGTGGCTCAGCGGTTGGAGTGCTTGCCTGGCATGTGCAAGGACCCAGGTTCAAACCCCAGCACCACATACACAACCAAGTGTCTGAGAAACAAAGGCCAGATGAAAAAATAAAGTTGCTTCTCTCTTTCTCTCCCTAGAAAAAAAAAAAAGTAAAAATATCAAAAGGGCTTGGGATACAGCTCAGGGGTAGAGCACCCTTACATTCAATCCCTGGATTCACACACTAATAATAATAATAAAATCAGGAGCCAGAATAATGAAGACCAGTTGCAATGATGGATGATTCAGCCTCCAAACAGGTGGGGTTCTTGTGTCACCCATTTGCAAGTGAGGATCCAACTCTCCTTCCCCATTCTAGAGGTAGTTCATGCTTTTGTACACAGCTTGGGGTTTTGGTTTTATTCGGTTGGTTTGTCTTTGATTTGTTTTGGAAAGGGTTCCAGAGGTTGAACCCCGGGGCTCATAACCACTGAGCCACATCCCCAGTCCTTTTTATATTTTATTTTAAGACAAGGTCTTGCTAAGTTGCTTAGGACTTCACGAAGTTGCTGAGGCTGGCTTTGAACTTGCGAGCCTCCTGTCTCAGCCTCCCAAGCTGCTGGGATTACAACAGTGTGCCACTGTGCCCAGTCACAAACACCATTTTAAAAACAAGAGCGCCTGGGGAGGCTTAGGCAGGAGGATGGTAAATTCAAAGCCAACCTCAGCAGCAACTTAGCAAACCCCTAAGCAACTCAGGGAGACGTGTCTCAAAATTAAAAATTTTAAAAAAGGGCTGGGGATGTGGCTCAGTGGTTAAGCACCCCTGGGTTCAATACCAGTACCAAAAAAAAAAAAGAAAAGAAAAGAAATAAATAAAGAAAGAAAAATAGCATTTGTGTTGGGCCCCTCGCAGCTTCATAGTTTGCAGTCAATAGAAAAGCCAATTCATTTCTCTGCCCTTCACTCTTTAACAATTCAAAACAATTTTTAGACAATTCTTTCCTTGGGCTAGATTGCAGCTCAGAGGTAAAGCTCTCGCCTCATATGCAGGAAGCTCTGAGTTCCATCCCCAGTGCCAGAAAACAGAAAACAAAAAAATTGAAAATTAAGAAACAACCCCCCAAACGGTTCTTTCCTGGAGGCCGGATGCCAAGACGGAGGCAGGGGCCTCCAGCCCACCCCTTCTTGAATCACAGTGTTCGACCCGAGGCTCCTAGTGATGTTGGGGTACTCCCAAGCACGCCCACAAAGCCCTTAAAATCCAGCCCCAGGTTCCAGGGGACCCACAGGTTCAGAGGCTGGCTGAGCCTGGTTGGGGTGGGGGGGTGGCACAGGACCCTCATCATCGAATCCTCTGCCACCAGTCAGGTGGAGCAGGAAGCCCCTGCGTCTTCGAGGCAGGTCTCTGGGGCTGGCACTCTGAAACTCTGCTCTCTGAGCTCCTCTAGAACGTCCCTGATGCTGTTGACTCAAGAGGACTCCACACCCGCCAGAACGCCTGTCCCTGAGCTTGGGAGGCAGGTGGGCTGCAGAGACTGCCTCCTGTCACTCCAGCTCTGCAGCAGCAGCAGCTGCCAGTCTCCCTCTACGTCCCATCCCTGGCTCAGTACGGAAAACAGCGGGAAGCAGTCCGAGGTCCCCTCAGGAGGCCACGTGAAGTGTCCACTGACCCCAAGGACACAGGCTTCCTGTGTTTGGCTCACATGTGGGCCAAAGTTGTGCCAAACATCAGGGGTTTTGTAGACCTTGTGTGGCAACTGGGGGGCCTTCTGAGGGTAAATGGGTGCTGATATTCTGAGCAAACTGGGAATCAGGACATTTCCCAGAGGCGGGGGCCTCAGCACCCCCGGAGCACCCTCTGGGAGGCCATGGGCGTCTTCTCTCAGGACTTCGTTTTCCACTACACAGGCCAATAAAGCAAGTGGCTTTATGGTGGGAGGCAGCCAGAGGGCTTTCGGAGCATCCCACGCTGTGAGTGGAAAGAGTGTTAGAGCCCAGAGCCTGCACAAGCATTGGGTTGGGGCTGGGGAGCGAGTTCCTTTCTCCCCAAGAAGCCTGAGGTTGCTGAGTTCTCCATTCACTCGGACACAGGAGAAGGTGGCATTTGAACCCACCAGGAGAGGACCCCACCAGACAACCATGTCACAGCTGGGTTGGCCACTGTGCCTTCCCCCGGGTGAGAGGCACCTGTGGAGCCTGCAGGGTGGTGGCTTACCTTTGTAGGACCAGTCGTGTTGGGCCTGGGCACCCAGGGCCAGCAGGGACATCAGAGTCACCAGAGCCCTCATGATGCTGCAGGTCTGGAAGCAGGGCGAATTCTGGGGAAACTCTTCTTTTAAAAGCTCAGAAACTGTAAATAACAATTTAGCACATGCAGCTGGCTGACCCGCCCCTGCTGCACCCACTAAAACAACACCACCCTCCCCACGGTGGCCCTTCTGACTTGGCTCCTGGTGCACGCACCTGATCTCCTCCCCAGGTATTGCCATACCCAATTAGCCCATGTGCGGTTGTCACTGTCTTGACTTAGGAAATCCACACAGTGCAACCATTGTGGACCAGGGGACAGTGGCCTGGGATGGCCAGGGCCAAGGCACAGAGCAGCAGGAAGCAAGGGCTCTTCCTAAACAATGGCACTTCCTCTGCCCTTTCTTCTGGCTTCTGAGGGGACTGATTGGGGCCTGGAAACCCTGCCAGATTCCAGTTGATATTTCCTGCCTGTCTCATGATGGATACAAGCCACCGCTGCAGACTTAGGACTCTCCTGAGCCAGGCACCTAGGGAAAGGGCCTGGCACCCCCCGTGGGAGCCAGAAATGGAGGATCCCAGCAGGAGGCCGTGCCCTGCTGCCCTCCCCTTAGACCCGTGAACCTCTGGCCACCGGTGCACACTTCTCCAGGGATTCCTGGTGACAGCTGCAGCACGCTTGGACACACCCAAGACAATCAACCAGGTCAACAGCTTGCTAATCCCCATGCATCCACTCAGCTAGTGAAGGAGAAACGTTGGCAGTCACACCTGCTGACAGGCCAGCGTTTCCCATGCCCTTCAGAGAGCCAAAGGCCAAGGGCAGGCCAGGTGCCCACAGCGCCCTCGCCATGCTGGCCAGACGCAGGCGGTCACTTTGTTTGGGAAACAAAGCTTACCCTTCCCTCCTCGTTTAGCTCATCGCGCACTTGCCCCAGAGTCCAGGGAATGCTGGAAGAGCACGGTGGTAGCATGTGTCACAAGGAGGGCGTCAAAGGGGAAGGTGGGAGTTCCGGGTATTTCAGAGGTCTCCCCGGGGCCCTTTGATTAGGGATCATCTGTTGCTGCAAAGACCCTGCTAAAAACAGATCCCTGAAGCTCAAGAGCTCACAGAATCCCCAAGGACACAAGGTCAGGAGCAAGGTTTCCGAAGTACACTAAGGGCATTTGATGCCAGCTCTGCCACTCACTAGCAAGTTCCCCAAACATGCTGTGCCTCAGTTTCCCCATCTTCAAGAAGAGGTGATGACAGCCCCCCCCAGGATTTAACAATAAGTTTGTGCCCAGGCTCAGAACAGAGTCTGGTGTGTGGCAAATGGCAGTGTTGTCTATTCAGACCCCTTATTTCATAGACAAGGAAGTGACTCCCTGTGGCCACCCCACTAGTCAGTGAGGGAGCAAGAGGCAGAAGTGACTTTCCCAGGTTTGCAGAAGTGGGAGACCCACTCCGCGGTCCTTGCTAAGTCAGTCTTGCTGAGCCCCAGTCCCTACAGAAAGGGTCCCCTGTGGGCCCCACAACGCCTCTCTGTCAGGAGCACGGGTACCACCAACCCTTGGGCAAGCCAGGGACCTTTGACATCAAACTGTCAGAAAACACAGACTGAACCTCCAAATCTTTCCTTGGGATCTGTTCTGGGAAACAGAGTAGGGGAGAGGCAGGGACGAACACCAATAGGTCACAGGTGATGGAAGCCGGCAAGTCCAAGCTCAGATGAGCCTGCACGGAGCAGGCGGCCAGGGGAGTAAGCAGAGTGGCAGTGGAGGGGAAGGCTGCATAGAGGGAGGGAGGAGGGACCCCGGGAGCCCCAGGACTCAGGAAGCTGCTCTGAGAAAGCAGGGCTCCAGGAGTGGACAAAACAGCGTCCCATGGGGCTCAGCTGGCCTGGGGTTGACACTCCGGGATTCCCAGGGGAGCCAGGTGCTTCTGCTGCCCACATGGATCCTTACAATCCTTGCAGGCTACAGCCCCACTGCAAACCACCCCCCAGCTGGCCTGAGGGTCTGCCTCGATTTCCCCATGTCTTTGACTCAGGCAAGAGCCTGGACTGACCATCACTTGGCTGATGCTGAGGACAGGTGCTAAAGGGAGTAGCTAAGTTAATAAAGGGAGCAGATCAGATAGGCTTTCGGAAGAGACGAGCCGTCTGCTAACAAGGGCACATTAATAGAGAGGAGCTCCCCTCCCTCTTCTGGGCCACCTACTCCCAGTGACATGATCCATACAGAGGCCAGCAATGCTCGTTGCATGGCCTAACTTCTGACTCATTGTCTTCTTTGACCCCAAAATTTTCCATCAGCTCTGAACAGGAGACTTCTTCCCCAGTGAATTAATGAGGCGTGTCATTGCTTCCTGTGTGTGTGACTTCAAGCTCCGAGCTTCCTTCTCCAGCCACATTCGCAGCTCACGCTGATGTTTATTCTGCACTCCTATTTTTTCCAGCACCTGTGGTTTGCAGGGCTCAGGTGAGCTGATATGTGGATCATGTTCATCACAACATAAGGTCAGAAGGGAGAAAGGAGCTTTTGTTTTTCCCGAGTTCCTCCAGGTGCTCCAAGGCAGGGCCCACTGAGGCCAAAAAAAGGAGGGCAAGGAGGGATGGTTGTCACTGCCGATCAGCCCAGGTGAGCAGGAAGCGCCCGGGTGAGCCAAGCCCTGCAAGAATGACTCTGAGCAGGCAGGAGTGCTGGCTCTCAGGAATCCCTGGGAATGAATCATACTGAACGAGGGAGCTGGCTGCACGGCTGAATCCTACACAAGCACCAAGTGAGCTAATCCACTCTAGGTTAAAAGCTTGAAAATGTGTTGGGCACAGTGGTGCACGCCTGTAATCCCAGTGGCTTCAGAGGCTGAGGCAGGAGGATCGCAAGTTCAAGGCCAGCCTCAGCAACTTAACGAGACCCTGTCTCAAAATAACAAACCAAAAGGGCTGGAAGGTTAAGCACCCCTGGGTTCAAACCCTGGGAAAGAAAGAAAGGAAGGAAGAAATGAAAGGAAGGAAGGAAGGGAGGGAGGGAAAGAAAAAGAGAGAGAGGGAGGGAGGGAGGGAAGAAAGGAAAGACAGGACAGACATCCAGGGCAAACCTGGAGTAAATCTCTTCTCTACTACTAATTTAGCTGCAAACAAAATCGGACCCAACCAACATCCCGAGGCCCCTGCAAACTCACCGCAGGCGCTGCGGTTGGGACTGGATGTCCCACTTGCCTTTCCTGCTGGGGACCGGCTGCTTCTGGGAGGAGGCCAGAGTCCTGCTGTCCTCCTTTAACATAGTCCACCTCCCTGTCCCTCCGTAGGGCAGGTTTGTGTGTCTTTTCACTCCACCCTCCCGTGGCCGAAGCAATCTGAAATCTCCATAGAGCACGAACCCTTCCCCAGAGCCTGGTGACTGGCAACAGACTCCCACTGACTCCCACAGACTCCGTGCTTAAAACAACACAGATAATTTACTTACAGATCCGGAGGCCAGGAATCACTGGGCTAAATCAAGGTGCGTGGAGGCTGGCTCCCCTGGAGGCTCAGAGAGGGACAGTCTGCCCTTGCAGGGCTCAACTCCTGGGGGTCACCTGCGTTCCTTGGCTCACGGCCTCCTTGAGGCACTCCAATCACTGGCCTCCATCATTACGCCTCTTGCTTGCCCCTCCATCCTCTGGCCTCCCTCTGGTAAGGCTCCCTGTGCCTACGTTTGAGTCCTTGCAGGTAACCCAACATAACACCCCCTCTGCAGACCCTCAGCTCCATCTATCTGCAAGTCCTCAACCTGACAAGGTGACGTTCACAGCCTCCAGGGGGTTCAACAGGGGCCTGCTGCCCACCACAAGATTGCAGGGAGCCACCCGGCTCAACCTGACTTCCGTTGCTGAAATCAGGTTTAGGCTTCAGAGGAGGAAGGAAAACCTCTGAACCGTGCTGACACACCAGGCGCAGAGGGACTGCGGAGGACAGAATGGGGTGCCGCTGCCAGCAGGCATTTTCCTGGGTGGCTTCTTATTCGTTTTCTTGTTTTTCTTGCAGAGCTGGGGGATTGAACACAGAGTCTTGCAGAGGCTGGGAAAGTGCTGAGCCACCGAGCTGCCTCCCCAGCCCGTTTCTGAGTTCCTAATGATCTTGGTGTTGTGCCCATAGTCCGCTGATTGGCCTGGAATATCCCCCTAGCCTAAAAAGGAGCCAAGAGCAAGAGAGGGAGTCCGAGGTCCAGAGTGGTCCACCTGACACCTACAGAGCGGGACTGACACCGTGGGACATGGCCTTCCAGCTGCGGGTGGGTCACAGAGCACCTGCGGGGACCTCTGCAGCAGAAGCAATGCAGGCCTTCCCGTGCAACCTCACAGACCTCTGCCTCGCAGATCTAAAGAATGAAAAGGAGGGTGTGCGGACACACGGAATTTAAAAATCCTTATTTTCCACTTCTACAAAGTCAGCCTATCTTTTTTTCTTTCTTTCTCTCTCTCTCTCTCTTTTTTTTTTTTTTTTTTTTTGACCATGGATTGAACTCAGGGGTGCTTAAACACTGAGCAACATTCCTAGCTCTTTTTATTTTTTATTTTGAGAGAGGTTTTCTCTAAGTTGCTTAGGGCCTCACTTTAATTGCTGAGGCTGGTCTCAAACTTGCAATCCTCCTGCCTCAGCCTCCCAATCCACTGTGTGAGCTGAGTGTGTGCCCCTAGCTTGGCGAGCCTATTTTATTTTAAATCAACCCTTCCATCAGAAAAACTAGAAATGCTGGACAATGTTTTCTTACTTTCTTTGGAAGCATTAAAGATCAACCAATGCAGGTGTATGTTAAGAGGATAATATATCACCAGCAGTTGAGGTTGTCCCAGGAATCAAGGTCAATTTAACCTTTGAAAATCAGGGGCTGAAGCAGTGACTCAGAGGTTATGGTGCTTGCCTGGCACGCGGGAGAACCCGGGTTCAGACCCCAGCACCACACACACAACTAAGTGTCAGTGAAGCAAAGGTCAGATGAAAAAATAAAGTTGGGGCTGGAGCAGTGGCTTGCGGTTGTGGTGCTTGCCTGGCATGCACAAGGACAGGGCTTCAAACCCCAGCACCACGTACACAATGAAGCATCAGAGCAATGAAAGCCACATGAAAAACTAAATAAAGTTGATTCTATCTAAAAAATAAATAAATAATCAGAAATAAAATAAATAAATAAGTAAAGTTGATTCTCTTTCTAAAAATTTTTTTTAAAAATTGAAAATCAGGGCTGGAGCAGTGGCTCAGCAGTTAAAGTGCTTGCCCAGTATGCATGAGGACCTGGGTTTGAAACTTAGCACCACGTACACAACTAAGTATTGGAGAAACAAAGGCCAGATGAAAAAATAAATGAGGTTGATTCTCTCTTTCTTTAAAAAAGAAAGAAAGAAAATCAATGAACAAGGCTGGAGCG
>PVKS010042746.1:0-15253 GCA_004027875.1 Aplodontia rufa | reverse complement strand
AGGAAAGCTATTGATTTATGCATGTTGATCTTGTATCCTGCCACTTTGCTAAATCTACTTATGAGTTCGAGCAGTTTATTGATGGAGTTTTTTGGATCTTCCAGATACAGGATCATGTCATCAGCAAATAGAGAGAGTTTGACTTCCTCTCTTCCTGTTTTTATCCCTTTGATTTCTTTCTCTTGCCTAATTGCTCCTGCTAGGTTCTCAAGAACAATATTGAATAAAAGAGGTGAGAGCGGACATCCTTGTTTTGTTCCCTACTTTAGTGGAAATGCTTTTAGCTTTTTTCCATTTAGTATTATACTAGCTGAGGGTTTTGTTAACTTTATAAACAATTATTTTACTAGGTCAAGGATTCTAAATTTCACTTCAAATATTGTATTAACATCCAAAATATTTCTATGTAATTATGATGTAATTATTTATGGGTTTTGTGTGTTAAATATGTTTGCATTTCCCAATTACAAACCTTATAAAGTGCAAAAGTTAAAAAAAATTTACCAAGATGGTGTCCTAAAACTTAAATTATTAATAATGATGGTCCTTATCAGATTATATGTTTATGTGCATAATTGCACTATGACCATCTTAACAGATTGCATAGCTGGTGGAAGAAAATATTTAAAGAATTACGAGAAGCCTCACAATGTTCCCAAAAGCTGTCTTGGGGGAGACTTGACTACTGACCATAACAATTTCTTTTTTAAAATATGTGTTTTCCCAACATCTTGAACTTGAAGTAGGGAGGTATAAATAAGGATATGTATACTATTATGGGGACAAAAAGAAAGACATATTCAAGATATTATTAATCCCACAGATAATTTATTTAGTTAGATATATTCTGATTTTGGTTACTTCTTATATTCTACTTTGTAATTCATAATAGTATTTCTATCTTTGGGCTTATGAGATAGATAAGATATGGCACTGGCTCCCAAAACTTCTCTTCAACTGAGTCTTTGTATAATGTTCTAAAATTAAACCTGTTTTACAGATCCAGGACCATATGCCAGTACAAAAAGAAAAACAAAACAACCTCTATTTTCCTGAGTCACCAGTGGATCTACAAGTTCTGGTCAAAAATTGATTTGAAAAGTGCTCAAAGATGTCTGGGTCTGTGGCTCGGTGGTTACAGCACTTGTCCAGCATGTACAAGTGCACAGATTCAAACCCCAGCACCCAGGGATACAAATAAGTGTCAGAGCAATTAAAGCCATGTGGAAAATCCAATAAAAATGGTTCTCTCTCTGTCTCTCTCTCTCTCTATCATTGTCCTTCTCTCTTAAGAAAAAAGTGCTCAAGCAAACTTCTCTCTTCCTGTGAGATTTTATTTTTGACTTTTGGAATTACTTCCTCTGGAACCAATTCCTTGGCAAGGGATCTGCTTTCTCTTAGCAAGCCTATTTTTTTAATCCTTACCTTCTTATATATGCTTACTAGAATTACTGTAAAGCAATGCAAATATCAAAAATCACAATATTAAAGCTCACTTACCTATTTTCTCATCTAGGTGTCACAACTATTGGCACCTGCTATGATCCTACTCCTTTCTTTTCTCTTCCCTTCTTAATCCTGGAGTTAAATTTGTGTAGTACAGATTGCAGCAATTCCATATTAAGAGGATGGCAAAACAAAAATCCCAACCCAACCTCGATTGAGACCAGGGTTTTTTATGTCTTTGAGATAAGTAAAAATAAGATTTTTGATCCCTACCTAGGCCAGGTCATCACCCCTTGTCAGTCTGAAGCAGTCAAAGCAGATGAACCTTCAATCCTCATGGACTCTGAAGATGAAGAAAGAATACAAGAATTAATGAAGCTTTTCACCAATGAACATAAATCAGGCCTTGGTATAAATTTTGCAGTGATATCTGTATGGATTATAAAATAGTCAAAGAATAAAATAAAAGCAATGTATAAGGAGGAATAGGAAAAATCTCCCAAATAGGTCAACCCAGTTCAGAGAGAACTTCTCTCCTCCCACAAAGATCTGTACTGTGGTTCATCTTCTTGTAAACCAACTGCACCCCTTTTGTTATGTCACTTTCTGAAAATAAAGCTCATAGCAGTAGAACTGACCCATTGCTTATTGCTGAGTGATGCAGATTTGGGGCCCTAACAAAGGAGTTTGCTGGGTGTGTCAGCTGTATGGCACCCATAGACCTCAAAGACTTTGGGATGTTGCAGGGCTCCCTTGATGAAGAAGTGATGAGTACATTCAGCTAGAGATAACTCACTGGAATGCAGCTCTACCTGCTGAAGGAAAGGTCCCAATTAACAGGTTTCCAGGGCAATCCAGGTGACTTGTCTTCAACATTTTCAGGTAATTCTCCTCTTTGCATGACAATATTTTATTTTCTTCTTCTGCAGAATGACATCAGTAGCCTTATAGGATCATTGAGAAGATTAAATAAAGCTATATACACAACAGGTAGAAAAATTCTCTGAATGTAGTGACTTCTATAAGTGCCAATTATTGTTACCAATTTATTCTGTAACATAAGCATCACTCCAGGAACAATGTCCTAGACAGTTGCACATACAATGAAAACAAATACAAGTACATTAAACGGAATGCATTTTCTGATTTTAAAAATTTTGAACTATTTATGTCTTTGTCATATAGAGGGATATTTGTTGTAAATCATAACAAAGTGTGGATTTTAACGAAATAGGCTTTGGAGTTTGGCAGGCTTGTTTTGGATTCAATTTTTCCCATTTACTATTTGAATACCATTGGGCCAATGATTTAACCAATGTTTCTTTATTTTTAACTTAGATAAAATGTATTTTTGAGGCCATCAAGATTATAAAATTAGATAACATGCAAATGCTGTCTCACATACTGTTGTTGCTTCATTAATGCTAATTTCTTTTGCCACTGTACCCAAGAGATTAATAGTCTTCTCAAATGTAAGTGTATTAAAAACAACTATTGGGATTTATTTGATTTCAAAGTTGCTTAAGAAGCCAGGCACTTTGGCTATTTAGTTGATTCAGCTGTCTGGTGGAGTTGCTTAGAATTAGAGAAGAATTATTGCTTTTGAATTTTTTATGAGATTGAAGTTCCTTACCTAACAGATGCTGTGGCATAAAACTATAATATTAATAGTGATTTATGCTCCATTTCAGAGGCATTCAGCAGATTTTAGCACTTTTGTGTGGGGCATTTATATTTGTTTGGCATTCCAAAATATTCACCAAAAACATTTGCTAACTTTGAGTGTTATGAATTTTGAATTCAGTAACTAACAAAGTATGAATGGGCACTAAAGCACAATCCTTTATAGTACTTTCTGGAGGTCAAACAAATTCCTTCTTTAAAAAATTTCCTACCCACTTAAAGACTCATTAACCTGTGTGACCATACATTCTCTTCCACAAGTCTCCCTAGAGGAATTCAAGTTATAATGGGCAGTAGGCTCACTAAATTTCAGCAAGCCACTTCCTTTCTGCTATAGTATCCCTCAACCCTCTATTACCAGATGGGCTCACTGAAGCCTTGGGTGAACCTCTCCTGTATCATGGAATTGGTGTCCACACCTCCAACCTGATCTCTACATATGGCCACCATGTTCCTTTCATGTCCCCATCCATTATAGCTCCTTATAAGGTAGAATATAAAAAGCATGCTTCACTTTGTGTTGGGAGAGCACACCATTCTCCAAGGCAAAGCACTTTTGAGAGTGAAACAGGACACATTAATAATCACACTAGACAGCAAGAGTACTCAGGGACTGTTCTGAGCAAATAAGGCCATGTGGTCATACTATTGAGGGCTCTACTCAGAGGTCTCCAGGATTTGATTTGGCAAGCTTGATTCTTAAACATTTTCTCTTGCCACTTGCTCATATATTTTCTGAAAATTCTGGCTGCATTTGATTAATAAAGCTTCTGGAAATAATTATTTCCTCACATTGTATCAATTCTTATGTAATGTTTTCCTCTCAGATCAAATCATTATTTCTCTGGTCTCATCTCCAACACATTCCTTAAACTCTCATTCAGATATACTGAGTGATTATTTATGAAAAGCAGGTTCCCTTCTATTCAGGACTGTTGCAATGCTATACTTTATGGCTCAACTGCATTGTTTTCCATATAGTGTTTCTACTTTATTTTCTTAGGTCTGTACTCAATATCAACCTTCCTAGTGAGACCTTCCCAATTTACCCCACCTAAACTTGTGACCCTACCATGACTACATTTCCAATGCACCTTTTCTGCTTTCTTTCCATTTCAGAGTTTATTATCAAGTATGTATTCACATAGCATATATATATATATATATATATATATACATATATTATTAATATATATTTATATTTTAAGCATCAACAAGGTTTTATTCACAGTATGTAATAATGTTATGAATAATACTTCTTTATGGTTAATAAATATTTCAATGTGTCTATGCCTTTGTACATCCTTCTACCTCTAACATCAAATCCTCGTTGATTATTCTGAGTAAGTTTTATTCATTCTTTTAAAAAATCACAGCTCAAAAGTAGCCTATTCTGAGAAAACTTCTCTGACCTTCAACTCACAGATTAGAACAATTCTTGTGGGCTAAAATAAGTACTCATATCACTGAGCTTAGACATTACTTACAAATGTCCTTTAACCAGCCTATTTCAGCATTGAACTGGAAGCTCCTTTGGATCAAGGGGTAGCATTTCTCTCATGCCTGCAACACTAAATCATTTATTGTATACCTCACTTGTTGGAAAACTCACTCCATTTATGGTCAAACTATTTTGTCGACGGAAGGATCTAATACTCAATAATTCCTCTACAGTTTCTTGGGAAATGACATCTCTACATTTCTTATAACCTTTTTTTCCTCGCACTACCTCCTATGCACACTTCAGTTATGCCAGTGCTTAAAACAGCTGGAAGAGAAACCTCTTTTGTACAATACTCAAGTTTGAGCAGCCATCTCAGTTCAATGAAAACACACTGGGTTCAAATCATCTTCACACTACATCAAAGCAATACAGGCTTCCATTGCCTGCTTTGAGCCACTTTGTGGATCTGCTGGTGAAAACACTATTTGAAAATGCTGGCCAACTTCTAGTGCCAGAGGTCATTTCCTGGGTGTTTCTAGAGGAGATTTGCTAAACTGTTCAATATAGTAAATGGGGAATCAAATACTGGCTATGCACTGACTGGCATTTAGTAAGTTCATTCCACTGTATTTGGCACTGCCTGTGTGACTTTAGGCAAACTCCTAATCTTTTTCCTGGTAAGAAGTTTGCTATGAACACTTCATTCAGACCAGTGCTTAAAACAGCAGGAAGAAAAAGCTCCACTGTAGCTTAACCAAATATGACGTGTCACCTTAGTTCACTGAAACCACACTGGGTTCAGATCCTCTTCACACTACCTCAGAGCAATACAGACTTTGACTGCTTTGATCCTCTGTGAGGTTCTACTGCAGAAAATGTGCTTTAAAGCGGCTCCTGGCCTCTATGCACCAGAGGCTAATTCCTGGGCATTTCTGCTGGAGATCTCCCTAACCTCTCAGGATAAAATGTGGGGAAAATGAAATTAGCTATGCACTGACTGGCATATAGTGAGTTACCTCCACCATATCTGGCACTGCCTGTGTGACATTGGGGAAAGTTCCTAATTTTTTTGCTGGTAAGAAGTTTATGTGCTGAAAACAACATCATCTTTCAGTTTTAGCAGAGTTTTCACCAGCATCTTTCTAGAAACTCTATTCACAGAGTTAATTCCTAGAGCTGAATCAGCTCTCCCAACCTCACTGTGTTTAACATCATTGGTAGGTATTTGACATAGAGACATTTCTCTAGAGTCATAGTAGGGAAGCCCACTGTGTTAGCCAAATCAACTATCGAAATCCATCTTCATTCATGATTACAAGCCTGTGTTCTCATAATCTTCCAACTACATGAAAGCAATCTTTCCTTGTATTAGCTGCTATGCCCACTTCAGTTAGGCCAGTGCATAGAACAGCAGGAAGTAAGACCTCTGTTGTAGCTTACTCAAATTTGATCAAACACCTCAGTTCAATGAAACCATGCTGGGTTCGGATCCTCTTCACATTACCACAAAGCAATACAGACTTGCATGCCTGCTTTGAGCCAGTTTGCGGTCTAATGGTGAAAATGCACTTTGAAGGTGGATGCTGGCTTCTAGTGCCAGAGGCCATTTCCTGGGTGTTTCTAGTGGAGATTTGGTAAGCCACTCTATATAGCAAGGGGGAATGTGAAATTGGGTCTGCAATGACTGGCAGTTAGTGAGTTCATCATACTGTATCTGGAACTGCCTGTGTGACTTTAGGGAAAGCTCCTAATCTTTTTGCTGGTAAGAAGTTTGTGTGCTGAAAGCAACATAAGCCTTCAGTCCCAGCACAGTTTTAACCAACAGTTGGAAATTTTATTCATACAGTTATTTCATAGAGTTGAATCAGCACTCCCAACCTCATTGTGTTGAACAACATTGGCTAGTATTTCACTTAGAGACATCATTTTAGAGCCATATTAGGGAAGCCTACTGGGCTAGGCAGTTCAAATTTCACAAGCCAGCTTCATTCATGATTCCAAGCCTGTGTTCTCATTTTCTTCCAACTATCGGAAAGGAATCATTCCTTGCACTAGCTGCTGTAGACAGTTCAGTTAGGCAGTGCATAAAACAGCAGGAAGAAAAACCTCTGTTATACCATACTCAAATTTCAGGTGCCTCCTCAGTTCAATGAAAACTCACTGGGTTCAGATCCTCTTATTTGCATTGCCTTCTTTGAGCAAATTGGTCTTTCTGCTGGTGAAAACGTGCTTTTAAAAGTGATGCTGGCTTCTAGCACCAAAGGCCATTTCCTGAGGGTTTCTATTGCAGATCTGCTAAAATGCTCAATATAGCAAAGGGTGAATATGAAACAGGTTCTGCAATGACTGGCATTTAGTGAATTCATTCCAATGTATCTGGCACTTCTTGCATGATTTTAGGGAAAGCTCCTAATCATTTTGCTGGTAAGAAGTTTGTGTGCTGAAGTCTACACAAGCCCTCAGACCTAGCAGAGTTTTCTCCAGCAGTTGGAAACTTTATTCACAGAGTTATTTCCTAGAGCTGAATCAGCGTTCCCAACCTCATTGTGCTTAAAATCACTGCCTGTTATTTCACATAGATATATATTTCTTGAGCCTCAGTAGGGAAGCCCACAGTGCTGTTCATTTCAACTTTCAAAATCCATCTTCATTCATGATTACAATCCTGTCTTCTCATCCTCTTCCAACTCTGTATGAAAGCAATCATTATTTGCATTAGCTGTTATGCACTCTTAAGTTAGGCCAGTGTTTAAAACAGGAGGAAAAAAAGCCTCTGTTGAACCCTACTCAAATTTGACCAGCCAGCTAGGTTCAATGAAGGCACACTGGGTTCAGATCCTCTTTACGCTATCTCCAAGCAACATAGACTTCCGTTGCCTGCTTTGAGCCACTTTGCAGTTCTGCCTGTGAAAACTCACTTCAAAAGTGGCTGCTGGCTTCTAGCACCATAGGATATTGCCTGGGCATTTCTACGGAAATCTGCTAAACCACTCAATATGGCAAATGGGGAATCAAATACTGCCTCTGCACTGACTGGCAGTTAGTGAATTCATTCCACCGTACCTGGCATTGCCTGTGTGAATTTAGGGGAAGCTCCAAAACTTTTGCTAGTAAGAAGTTTATGTGCTGAAAGTAACATAAGGCCTCAGACCTGGCCGTATTTTCTCCAGCAGTTGGAAACTTTCTTCCAAGAGTTATTTCCTAGAGTTGAGTCAGTGCACCCAACCTCAATTTGTTTAATTTCATTTGCTGGTATGTCACAGAGAGACATGTTTGTGGAGCCACAGTACAGATGCCCAATGTGCTTACCAATTCAACTTTCAAAAATCAGTTTCACTCATATACCCAAGCCTGTCTTCTCATTCTCTTCAAAAAGCTGTTTACGGCTTTGCTTTTGAAAACGCTCTTTGAAAGCTGCTGCTGTCTGCTAGCCACAAAGGGCAATTCCTGTGAATTTCTGCCTGTGATCTGTTAAACCGCTCAGCATAGCATTTAGGGATACTGAAAACAGTTCTGCACTGACTGCCATTGTTGAGCTAGCTCCAAAATGTACCTCACAACTGTGTGATATTAGGGAAGCTCCTAATCCTTTGGTGTTAAGAAATTTGTGTGCTGAAAGCAATATAAGCCTACAATCCTAAGAGAGTTTTCACCAGCAGCTGGAAACTTTATTCACAGACTTATTTCCCAGAGCTGAATCAATGCGCCCAAAATCATTGCGTGTAACATCATTGGCTACTTCACACATAGACATTTTAATAAATCTATAGATGGGAAGCACACAGTGGGAGACCATTCAGGTTTCCAAATCCAGTTCCTTTTAAGAATCCAAGCATATATTCCAAGTTCCAAAGTCAGCTTTATTCATGAATCTAAGCCTGAGTTCTAATCCTCTGCCAACTACCTGAAAACAATCATTAAAAAACTACCTGCAATGAACCCTTGAGTTTGGCCAGTGTTTACAACTGCAGAAAAGGAAAATCTCTGCTTTGGCAGACTGAAATTAGACCCGTGAGCTCAGTTCAAAGAGGACACACTGGGTGTAGGATCTCTTCACACTGTCTCAAAGAAATTCAGACTTATACTGTGTGCTTTATTCCACTACGAGGTTTGCTGAAAATGCGCTTTGAAAGCGGCTGCTGGCTGCTAGCCACAAAGGGCAATTCCTGGGCATTTCTGCCTGAAATCTGCTAAACCACTCAGAATAGCAAGTGGGGATACTGAAACCGGCTCTGCAATGACTGTCATTGTTGAGCTAGCTCCACCATGTTCACCGACTGTGTGATATTAGGGAAAGGTCCTTATTCATTCCTGTTAAGAAGTTTGTGAGCTTAAAGCAAAATAACCATGCATTTCTAAGAGAGTGTTCACCAGAAGCTGGAAACCGTATTCACAGACTTATTTCGCAAAGCTGAATCAACACTCCCAAACTTAGTGTGTTTGATATCATTGGCTGCTTTTTCACACAGGGACATATTAATACATCTGTAGAAGGGAAGTCCGCAGTGCTAGAACATTCAGGTTTCCAATTCCAGTTCCTTTTAAGAATCCAAACCTATTTTCCACATTCCAAAGCCAGCTTTATTGAAAAATCCTAGCCTAAGTTCTAATCATCTGCCAACTAACTGAAAGCAATCAATGCAGCACTACCTGCTGTGAACACTTGAATTTGGCCAGTGGTTAAAACTGCAGACAGAAAAATCTCTGCAGTGGCAGACTGAAATTTGATCCGTGAGCTTATTTCAAAGAGCTCACAATGTGTGTCAAATCTCTTCACACTATCTCAAAGCAATGCAGACTTGTACTATGTGCTTTATTCCACTATGCGGTTTTGCTGATGAAAATGCGCTTTGAGAGCAGCTGCTGGCTGCTAGCCACAAAGGACAATTCCTAGGTGTTTCTGCCTGAGATCTGATAAACCACTCAGCATAGCAGGTGGGGATACTGAAACCGGCTCTGCACTGATTGCCATTATTGAGCTAGCTCCAACATATACCTCAGTGACTGTGTGATATTAGGGAAAGCTCCTTATCCTTTCCTGGAAGGAAGTTTTTGTGCTGAAAGCAAAATAACCCTGCATTGCTACGAGAGTTTTCAACAGCAGCTGGGAACTCTATTCACAGACTTTTTTCCCAGAGCTGAATCAACGCTCCAAAACTCAGTGGGTTTGATATCATTGGCTGCTTTTTCACACAGAGACATATTAATACATTTGTATAAGGGAAGCCCACAGTGCTAGAACATTCAGGTTTCCAAATCCAGTTCCTTTTAAGAATCCAAGCCTGTGTTCCATGTTCCAAAGCCAGCATTATTCATGAATCCAAGCCCAAGTTCTAATCCTCTGCCAAATAACTGAAAGCAATCATTGCAGCACTAGCCTGCAATGAACCCTTGAGTTTGGGCAGTGCTTAAAACTACAGACAGGAAAATCTCTGCTGTGGCAGAGTGAAATTTGATCTGTGGGCTTAGTACAAAGAGTCCACACTGGGTGTAAAGTCTCTGCACACTATCTGAAAGCAATGCAGACTTGTATTGTATGCCTTCATCCAGTATGTGTTTTTGCTGATGGAAACATGCTTTGAAAGCAGCTGCTGCCTGCTAGCCACAAAGGGCAATTACTGGGTGTTTCTGCCTGATATCTGTTAAACCGCTCAGCATAGCATAGCATTTGGGGATACTGAAACTGGCTCTGCAATGACTGCCATTGTTGAGCTAGCTCCACCACGTATCTCACCGACTGTGTGATATTAGGGAAGCTCCTTATCCTTTGCTGTTAAGGAATTTGTGTGCTGAAGGCAACGTAGGCCTGCATTCCTAAGAGAGTTTTCACCAGCAGCTGGAATCTATTCACAGACTTATTTCAGGAGCAGAATCAACACTCTCAAACTCAGTGGGTTTGATATCATTGGCTGCTTTTTCACAAAGGGACATATTAATAAATCTGTAGAAGGGAAGCCCACAATGCTAGAACATTCAGGTTTACAATTCCAGTTCCTTGTTAGAATCCAAGCATGTGTTCCACATCCCAAAGCCAGCTTTATTCTAGAATCCAAGCCTAAGTTATAATCCTTGGTCAATGCTTAAAACTGCAGATAGGAAAATATCAGCTGTGCCGAACTGAAATTATACCAGTGAGATCAGTTCAAAGGGTCCACACTGGGTGTAGAATCTCTTCACACTATCTCAAAACAAATCAGATTTCTACTGTATGCTTTAATTCACTATGCTTTTTTCCTGTTGAAAACACGCCTTGATATCATCTGCTGACTGCCAGTCACAAAGGGCAATTCCTGGGCATTTCTGCCTGAGATCTGCTAAACCACTCAGCATAGCAAATGGGGATACTGAAACCAGCTCTGCACTGATTGGCATTGTTTAACTAGCTCCAACATATACCTCACTGACTGTGTGATATTAGGGAAAGCTCCTTATCATTTCCTGGGAGGAAGTTTGGGTGCTGAAAGAAAAATAACCCTGCATTTCTGTGAGAGTTTCACCAGCAGCTGGAAAGTTCATTCTCTGAATTGTTTCCCAGAATTAAATCAACACTTCCAAACTCATTTGGTTTGATAACATTGGCTTCTGTATCACACAGAGACATATAAATAAATGTATAGATGGAAAGCCCACAGTGCTAGAACATTCAGGTTTCCGATTCCAGTTCCTTTTAAGAATCCAAGCCTGTGTTCCACATTCCAAGCCAGCTTTATTCATAAATCCAAGCCTAAGTCTAATCCTCTGACAGTTACCTGAAAACAATCATTGCAGCACTACCTGCTGTGAACTCTTGAGTTTGGCTATTACTTAAAACTGCAGACAGGACAATCTCCACTGTGGCAGACTGAAATTTGACCAGTTAGTTCAGTTCAAAAAGGCCACACTGTGTGTAGTGTGTCTTCACACTATCTCAAAGCAATGCAGATTTGTACTCTATGCTTTCATCCACTGTGCGGTTTTGCTGATGAAAACACTCTTTGAAAGCTGCTGCTCACTGCTATCCACAAAGGGCAATTCCTAGGCGTTTCTGCCTGAGATCCGTTAAACTGCTCAGCATAGCATGTGGGGATACTGAAACCAGGTCTGCACTGACTGCCATTGTTGAGCTACCTCCACCATATACCTCACTGATGGTGTGATATTAGGGAAGGCTACTTATCCTTTCCTTGTCGGAAGTTTGTTAGCTTAAAGTAAAATAAACCTGCATTCCTAAGACAGTTTTCACCAGCAGCTGGAAACTTTATTCACAGATTCATATCGGAGAGCTGAATCAATGCTCCCAAACTCATTGCATGTGACATCATTGGTTGCTATTTCACACAGAGACATATTAGTGGAATCTGTAAAAGGGAAGCCCACAGTGCTTTACCATTCTGGGTTCAAAATCCAGTTCCTTTTAAGAATCAAAGCCTGTGTTCCACGTTCCAAAGCCAGCTTTATTGAGGAATCCAAGCCTCAGTTCTAATCCTCTGCCAAATACTGAAAGCAATCACTGCAGCACTACCTGCTATGCACCATTGAGTTTGGCCAGTTCTTAAACTGCAGACAGGAAAATCTCAGCTGTGGTAGACTGAAATTAGACCCGTGAGCTCAATTCAAAGAGTTCACACTGGGTGTAGAATCTCCTCACACTATCTCAAAGCAATGCAGATTTGTACTGTATCCTTTAATCCACTATGTGGTTTTGTGTTGAAAATGCGCTTTGAAAGTGGCTGCTGGCTGCCAGCCACAAAGGGCAATTCCTGGGCATTTCTGGTTGAGATCTCTTAAACCGCTCAGCACAGCAAGTGTGGATACTGAAACCGGGTCTGCACTGACTGCCATTGGTGAGCTAGTTCCACCATGTCCCTCACTGACAGTGTGATAGTAGAGAAATACCTTATCCTTTCCTGGTAAGAGGTTTGTGTTCTGAAAGCAAAATAAACCTGCATTTCAAAGAGAGTTTTCACCAGCAGCTGGAAACTTTATTCACAGACTTATTTCCCAGTGCTGAATCAATGCTCCCAAACTCATTGCGTGTGACATCATTGGCTGGTATTTCACACAGAGATATATTAATAAATCTGTAGAAGGGAAGCCCAAAGTGCTTTACCATACTGGGTTCCAAAATCACTTCATTTTAAGAATTGAAGCCTGTGTTCCACATTCCAAAGCCAGCTTTATTCATGAATACAAGCCTCAGTTCTAATACTCTGCAAAGTACCTGAAAGCAATCATTGCAGCACTACCTGCTATGTACCCTTGAGTTTGGCCAATGCTTAAAACTGCAGACTGGAATACCTCTGTTGTGGCAGACTGAAATTTGACCCATGAGATCACTTCAAAGAGTCCATACTGGGTGTAGAATCTTTTCACACTATCTCAAAGCAATTCAGACTTGTACTGTATGCTTTCATCCACTATGCTATTTTGCTGATTTCTAATGCACTAAAGTGGCTGCTGGCTGCTAGCCACAAAGGGCAATTACTGGGCGTTTCTGCCTGAGACCTGCTAAACTGCTCAGCATAGCAAGTGGGGATACAGAAACTGGCTCTACACTGACTGCCATTGGTGAGCTAGCTAAAATATATCCCTCACTGACTGTGTAATGTTAGGGAAAGCTCCTTATATTTCCTGGTAAGAAGTTTGTGTGCTGAAAGCAACATAAACCTGCATTGCTAAGAGAGTTTTCACCAGCAGCTGGGAACTCTATTTCAGACTTATTTCCCAGAGCTGAATCAACGCTCCCAAACTCATTGCGTGTGACATCATTGGCTGCTATTTCACACAGAGACATATTAATACAAATATAGATGGGAAGAACACAGTGCTAGACCATTCAGGTTTCCAAATCCAGTTCCGTTTTAGAATCAAGTCTGTATTCCACGTTCCAAAGCCAGCTTTATTTATGAACACAAGGCTAAGGTCTAATCCTCTGCAAACTACCTGAAAACAATCATTGCAACACTACCTGCTATGCTCTCTTGAGTTTGGCCAATGCTTACAACTGCAGACAGGAAAATCTCTGCTGTGGCAGATCGAAATTTGTTCCATGAACTCATTACAAAGAGTCCACACTTGGTTTAGAATCTCTTCACACTATCCCAAAGCAATGCAGAAAATTGATGTATGCTTTCATCAGTATATGGTATTGCTGATGAAAACACACTTTGAAAGTGGCTGCTGTCTGGTAGCCACAAAGGGCCATTCCTGGGCATTTCTGCCTGAGATCTGTTAAACCACTCAGCATAGCATTTGGGGATACTGTAATTGGCTCTGAACTGACTGCCATTTTGAGCTAGCTCCACCATGCACCTCACCAACTGTTTGATATTAGGGAAGCTACTTATCCTTTGCTGGTAAGAATTTTGTGTTTCAAAGCAACATAAGCCTGCATTCCTAAGAGAGTCTTCACCAGCAGCTGGAAACTATTCACAGACTTATATCCCAGAGCTCAATCAATGCTCCCAAACTCATTGTATGTGATATCATTGGCTGCTATTTCAAAAAGAGACATATTAATAAATCCATAGATGGGAAGCACACAGTGCTAGACCATTCAGGTTTCCAAATCCAGTTCCTTTTAAGAAGCCAAGCCAGTGTTCAACATTCCAAAGCCAGCTTTATTCATGAATTCAACCTTAAGTTCTACTCCACTGCCAACTATCTGAAAGCAATTATTGCAGCACTACCTGCTATGCTAGACCACTCAGCATAGCAAATTTGGATAGAAAAACCAGCTCTGCACTGACTGCCTTTGGTGACCTAGCTCCAACAAATTCCTCAATGACTGTGTGACATTAGGGAAAGCTCCTTATCCTTTCCTGGTAAGAGGTATGTGTGCTGAGTGGAAAATAATCCTGCATTTATAAGAGAGTTTTCAACAGCAGCTGGAAACTTTATTCACAGACTTATTTCCCAGAGCTGAATTAACGCTCCCAAACCCATTGCGTGTGACATCATTGGCTGCTATTTCACATAGGGATATATTAATAAATCTGTAGATGGGAAGCCCATAGTGCTACACCATTTAGGTTTCAAATCCAGTTTCTTTTAAGAATCCAAGCCTGCATTCCATGTTCCAAAGCCAGCTTTTTCATGAATCCAAGCCTAAGTTCTAATCCTCTGCCAACGAGCTCAAAACAATCATTAAAGCACTACCTTCAATGAATACTTGAGTTTGGTCAGTGCTTAAAACTGCAGACAGGAAAATCTCTGCTGTGGCAGACTGAAATTACACCCGTGAGCTCAGTTCAAAGAGTACACACTGGGTGTAGAATCTCTTCACACTATCTCAAAGCAATTCAGACTTGTACTGTGTGCTTTAATCCACTATGCGGTTTTGCTGTTCAAAACGCGCTTTGAAAGCGGCTGCTGGCTGCTAGCCACAAACGGCAATTCCTGGGCATATCTGCCTGAGATCTGCTAAACCGCTCAACATAGCAAGTGGGGATAATGAAACCGGCTCTACACTGACTGCCATTGTTGAGCTAGCTCCACCATAAACCTCACTGACTGTGTGATATTAGGGAAAGCTCCTTATCCTTTCCTGGAAGGAAGTTTGTGAGCTTAAAGCAAAATAAACCTGCATTCCTAAGAGAGTTTTCACCAGCAGATGGAAACTATTCACAGACTTATTTCCAGAGCTGAATCAACGCCCCTAAACTCATTGGGTGTGACATCACTGGCTGCAATTTCACACAA
>PVKS010042745.1:0-15257 GCA_004027875.1 Aplodontia rufa | reverse complement strand
CATTCTGATGGTGTGTCTTCACTGTACCTTATGAAGAAAAGACTGATAGTTTATATCAATGTGCAGGAAGTCTTGTACCCGTAATCTTTGCTTCTCTCAAGCACCAGAAGAGATTTATGCATGGGTGCTGCATTAGGGGAAAACATTAATTTATTAATTTAGACAGTTGCATTAAAATTGGGTAAGTCTTGTTTTCACACAAAGTGAATTTATCAGTTTTATATTAAAGTGGAAATGTGGGAAGAATAAAAACCACTCTTATGCTTCTGTTTATTTCACACTGCTCACATTTATGACACCTCACAACTGGTTTTACTGCTGAGTGGTGAATTTGGTGATCATAGTTAACACCGCCACCTTTAATCTTTTAATTTTGATATTTATTCTTAGTCTTTCAAATGCTAAGCAACCTTTATAGTCAATATTTCTCATGTGTTGATTGTAACAGGAAATAGCCCTGTTGAACTTGTGAATTTGCTCCAGGTCATTCATTGGTTTCTAGGTAAGCAAGAAGTTGCAGGATCTTCTCATAACATTTTGTGGTCAAATCATTGGATGGACATAATATATTTCATTGTCTTTCTTTTTGGGAAACCTTGATCAAAACTGGAGATGTGGAGAAAAGGCATGTGTTGCTATTACAGTGTTTGAATTTAGGCGCTCCCATTTACTTTTTGCCATTGGTGTTAAATACATTTAATTTTTGAAAGACTTTTTTCCCCACCAGTGAAATAAATTCTTTTCGGCAGCCTGTGTTGCCAGCAAAACAATGAATTGGCTCTTTGATCAGTGTGGGAGGACAGACACTTTGTTATCCCTCTTTAATCCTTGTATCAGAGCAGCTTGTTATGGGTTCTGGCTTTGAAATACATTTGGATGAGCACATAATTTAAAAAGTTCAGATGGCATCAGCCCTTCTTAAGAGCCTTTTGAATTCTCTCATCTCCCAGTTCTCTAAATTCTCCTGTCTTTCAGTTCTTCTTGGCTCTCATCTATATGCAGTGAGAACCGCTGAGATAGTTGATGTTGTGTCTTACACAGTTATCCTAAGTTTGTGTGTGTGTGTGTGCGCGCATGGATGCAAATCGTGAAGAGGGCTGATAAATCACTAGTTTGTTGCCCTAGATGTCTCCAATCTTTATCGATTATGAAAGTGTTAATTTCTGTATCGGTTTCACAGATATTCTTATGTGTGTCGGGGCAGAAGACAAGTTAGTCAAGACAAATTAGTTCATAAATTAATAGGTTTTTGAATCCCATGTCTCAGGCAAGTCTGAACGGGACCTGGAAAGCTGATTAAAAGGCCAAAAAACAGTGAGTTAATTTTAAATTAAATGGAAATTTAATGTATTGAGAAGTTAGTTACTCGACACTGCCAGTCCTTTTTTTTTTTTTTTAACTCATCAGTGTTTGTTATTTCAATCTGAAATATACTTGAAATTTTCCACTAAAAGAGTTGGAAAATTTCTGCTACATTTCTCAAAGTTGGTTTTCAGTGTAGGTTTCTTCAGGTGATTTTAGTTATTAATTGAAGGCATGCTGGAAGGAAAGTGTGCTCTGAAGGTCAGCTTATGTTTCCATTCAGGTTATTTATTATTCTGAAATTGTACATGCTATTCTCCATATTTAGAAATGTATTATATAATACTAGAAATCTTCTATAAAGTTTTTCATAAGATTTTTATGAGAATTCACTTAATGACAGAGAATTCAGCTGTTAATTTTGAGGAGGGTGATGGTTTTTAGCTATTAAAGGCAAGCTGCGTCTTCCTTTTCTGAGAGACTGGAAGTGAGCAAGAGTTGTAGTGGTCTTTTGTCACCTCCTTTCCCTTTCCACATACTCCCTAGTGGGACTGGCAAAGGGCAAGGGTGTAGCAGCCCTTATGAGTTTGAGGGATTATGCAGAAGCACAACTGAATGATTCTGCTTTGGTAAATGCTTTAAATATCCTCTCAGTGGTTTTCTGTGACAGTCTTTGTTCTTCAATCAGAGAAGCATTCTCTCCACTTGAAAAGATTGAGTCTGGATTACAAGGAATTCTGTAATCCTTGAGTTTCTAAACCCCTAAGGAAAGCTGGATATATAGTGTTGTACTCAGTGCTGTGGGTGATTTTTATTTTTGGTGGCAGCTTTTAATTTGATTGTCATTTATTTCTTCCATTTCTGTTTCAGTGTCCTGGGTCATGAAACTTAATCCACAGCAAGCTCCATTGTATGTGAGTAAATGTGATTTCTTTTTATTTTGTACTTATCTATATTGTTTACTAGTTCCAAAAACCTGTACTGTCATGTGACAGATTATCAAAGAAATTTTTATACATCAGTAATTGAATTTGATTTAGTAAATACTAAATTGATTAATACATGTATAGAACTGAGCTGAGACCAAATAATACCATAAGACTTGTGAAGTAATCTAATCATGGCAATGAGATATATCTATGAGACTCACTGTCCTGCAAATGGTACTGTACTTGTGGCTTCTTAATTTTATTGCAGGGCATTTCTGGAAAAGCAGAAACTGCCATTACGGGTTACCTTCTGTTGCAGCTAGGTGGCACTCCGTCATTGACAAGAATATTGTTCACCTCGGGACTCTGGGTGAAAGCTGACAAATCATTCTACTTGAAGTGAGGGAATTATAGGATGAAACGGCTAAATGAACAAATTGAGGCTGGACAAGGAGTGGAAGTGAATGATGATGTTGGGTAGTGGAAAGGTGCTTGTTAGGGAGGAGTCACCTAGAGCTGCTGTGAGCGTTGCAAGAGGCCAGTGGATGTTGGGTTGCTGTGATCTGGAGAGGGTAAGAAAAGGTTTACTTACGATAGGATTTGAGTCAGACCCATTTACTTGGTTGAAACGTCTCCATGATTTATTTAGGGCAAAAGGCATATGTTTATGGGAATGGGAAGCAATAAGGGTGGTGTTAGATGAGTGATGGTAGGGTGGGCAGTAGAAATTCTTGCCGCACTGAATTTCTGTTGGAAATAATGGGAGATCCCTATAAAGAGCATTGATGCTCAGTTCCAAAGGAAGACAGAGTTGAGGGGATTTTATATTTCCTGACTATTGAGGGGATTTTATTTTTCCTGACAATTGAGGAGTTATTGATGCTGTACATTTTGAAGCTGCTGTTCATTATGTATACTTTTATTTATTTATTTATTTTTAAGGGCTGTGGACCGAACTCAGGGCCTTCAGCTCTGCCACTGAGCTAAATCCCCAACCCTGTATACTTTTATTTTTAACCATGCTGTGTTAACAGTAGAGATTTCTATTTCCAGCATGGGACATTTATTTATATAATTCTTATGCATATTTGATATTTATGTTAAATGTAACTTAAAGAAAAATACATTCTCCAAAAATATTTTATGTACTTATTTTCTTTGCAGATTACTTGAATATGTGTTCACCAGTTGATTTGCACGTGAACTAAGTACCTTAGATTTTTCTAGCATAGCATTGTTGATTCAGATACATTTTTCCTTTCAAAAGTACAATTCACTGATTTTTATATACAGATCGAGTATCCCTTGTCTGAAATATTTGGGACCAAAAGTGTTTCATGGTTTGAATTTTTTTCTGATTTTGGAATATTCACATATTTATGATGAGATGGTGATAAGGCCCACATCTAAACATAAAAGTATTTTGTTTCATATATATCTTAGATACATAGCCCAAAGTTAATTTCATGCAAAGTTTTAATAATTTTGTGTGACATGAGGTCAAGTGTGGAATTTTCTACTTGTGGCAATATGTTAGTGCTCAAAAGTTTTGTATTTTGGAGCATTTTGGATTTCAGGTTACGGATGCTCAGTCTGTATTTCCAGTTGTGCAGTTGTAATCATTATCTAACTTTACAACATTTTTATCACCCCAGAATAAAGGTTATACTCATTAGTGGTCCACTTCCCACTCCTCTCAGCCTTTAGCAACCACTTACTTACTTTTTATCTTTGTTCATTTACTTGTTCTACAGCATTCAGATATTTGGAATCGTGCATTATGTGGCCCTTTGTGACTGTTTTCTTTAGCTTAGCATGTTTTCAAGGTTTATCCATTTTAGATGAAGTTTTCCTTTTTAGTGATGAATAATCCATTATATGTCTACACCACATATTTTAATTCATTTATCAGTTATTGGGCGTTTGAGTTGTTGCCACTTTTTAATGTTATGAATAGTTTTGCTGTGAATAGCAAACTTTTGTGTACGATTTTTAAAAAAAATTTTCTTGGGTATATAGACCTAAAAGTAAAATTACTTAGTCATATGATAATCCTGTTTTAATATATTGAGAAATTGTCAGACTGTTTTCCATGGTGGTTCTATCATTTCACATTCCTGCCAGCAATGCACAAGGCTTTCAGTTTCTACTTTTGCCAACATTTTTATTGTCTGACTTTTTGATTGTCGCCATCATAGTAGGTGTGAAGTGATATCTTCTTATGGTTTTGATTTGCATTTCCCAAATGGCTAATGATTTTGAGTATTTTTTTTTGATGTGCTTATTGATCATTTATTCATCTTTAAAGAAATTTCTATTCAGGGGCAGCTGGGGATGTAGCCCAGTGGCAGAATTCTTGCTTAACATGTGTGAGACACTGGGTTCAATCCTTAGCATCACATAAAAATAAATAAAATAAAGGTATTTTGTTCCTCTAAAAACTTAAAAGAAAGTTAAAAAGAAGTTCCCACTCAGAACCCTTGCCTTTTTAAAAAAAATTTTTATTAGGGAGTTGTTATTGTGCAATCATAAATGCATATAAAGTAACCATGATGGTATGCAGTTGTTCTTAAATCAGCATTATCCACCCCCACATCACCCACACCCCAGTCTGTTGATTCTTCTATAGTTCGCCCTTACAAGTGATATAAATGATAGATAGAATAGATTTAGAATTTTCCAGAATTAAACGATTGCGTAAGTATTATTTGAATTCTGGGGGGGGGTAAAGAGAATGCTACATTGTTGATTGTCTTCCTAGATCCCTCTCTATCCTCACTTCCTCCCCCCACCACTTATCTATAGTTCCCCTAGATTGTGTGTTGCTACACCTTTGCTGGGTCTAAGTTTGACAGCCTTTCTCCCAAGCCTGGGTTTTGCTCTAGCCTCCACAAATGAGGGAAAACATTGGACCTTTGAATCTATGGAACCGTTAACCTTTTTAAAAATTGGGTTGTCTTTTGTTATTGAGTTTTAAGGATTCTTTGTATATTCTGGGTCCAAATTCCTTATCTGGTTTCTGATTTGCAACAAGTACTATTCTGTGGGTTGTCATTTCACTTTCTTGATGATATCCTGTAAGTGAAAAATTTTCAGTTTTGTTAATGCCCAGTTTATTATTTGTTTTAACACTTGTACTTTCGGTATCTTATTTAAGAATCATTCTTTGCTGAAACCAAGTTCACAGAGATTCACTCCTGTGTTTTCATCTACAGATTTTATAGCCTGCATATTACTCCCCAGAAATTGTGAACTTATTTACCTTATACTGTAAAACAGACTTCTCACTGATTAAATTATGAATCTTGTGGTGGGAGATTATGCTAGTGACTCATTCTAATCATTGGGGTCCTTATAAATGAGAGAAGATGTGAAGATAGTCAGAGTCAGTTTCAGAGATTTGATGATGTCACACAGCTGGCTTTCAAGGTGGAGGAAGGGACCATAAGTCAAGGATCATAGCCTCTAGAAACTGCAAAATGCAGATGGACACCCATCCCCTCCTCCCAAGAATTCAGAAGTAAAATAGCCCTGCTGATACCTTAATTTTAGTCCATCAAAATTCATTTTACGCTTCTACCTCCAAAATCGTAAGATAATATATTTTCTTTAAAGCCATTGACTGTGGTAATTTGTTGCAACAGTACTAAGAAACTAATACTGTGATAGTTTGGGGAAATTTATTGGTGATAGTGTGAAAGATAATTGGGAAGGAGAAGGGAACTATAGAGTTAATGAAGACCTTGGATATTATCTGCTTCAGCCATCCCATCTTAGAGATAATGAGGTGAGATATGAATGCATTGAGATAAAGGGCATAGCTCATTGGTAGTAGGATTGTGATTTGAGCTTGTTTACTGAAATTAGTCATTGAAACCATTGTAAACTTTGTTAAGCTTATACAAGTTTTATTTTGTTAGGATAGCAAGACTTACCTTTGAGGATTATTCTTAATAAAGTTAGTGCTTCATATGTGACTATGTGTGTAAGTGAGTTGGACAGCCTTTAATGAAGAATATTCTAAATTTCAGATTTCAAATATATCTTTGATAATACTTAACAGGGTAGTTTGTTATCCCATTTTTTTTAAAGTGGCCGTGTATTGCATTCTCTGTTAATTGAGTCAAGTCACAGTGATTTGTGCTGTTAGAGTGAAGAAAAGTAGTGGTTATAGGACAGTCTGTTGGACTAGGGGTACAGTTCTCTTCACCTATAGAAAGAAGTAATGAGCGAAGGAATGGCAAGATTATGTTGAAGTTTTTCTTTCTGTTTCTATTTGGGATCTGCTAGGGGTGAGCATTAACAGTAGAAGAGAGAAAACTGCGACTAAATAAGGAAAACACAGTATCCTGAGATCTTGTAACTATAAGAAAAGAAAAATAGGCTGGATTGCAAATGTGTGTGTGTGTGTGTGTGTATGTATACACACATGTATATATATACACACATATATATATATATTTTTTTTTTTTTAAAGAGAGAGAGGGACAATGAGAGTGAGAAAGATAGAATCAATTTTATTTAGCTTTTCATGTGGCCTTCCTTGCTCCGACACTTAGTTGTGTACTTGATGCTGGGATTCCAACTTTTGTCCTTGAGCATGCTAGGCAAGTGCTGTAACTGCTGGGCCACTACTCCAGCCTTGCAAATAAATATTTTAACAAGTCTTTAAATAAAGATGCATCCAGAATAAGTAGCAATTGCTAAGAATGTAAGAAAGTTTCCACAGTGTACAGGTGAAAGTACATACTATTGGATGTTTAAATGAAGCACCTTTGATGAATTTTTTTGGGTAAAATGTTCACAGTGTATGGCTTTGAAACGTTGGCAGCGAGGAGTACAACATGACTATGCCTTTCTTCCTTGTCTGTCAGATTATTCTTTACTACAGCCTTTGTGTTAGGCAACCTAGTTATATTAGTAGGTCAGGTGTTTCCAACATCCTCAACAGAAATACTGTGCCAGATGGATTTATAAGAATTACAGTTTAGATTCTGTAAGCTAAAACTGTGGTGGTAAAAACTTTGACAGGTTTAGTGATATTCTTTTTTGTATAATGGTGTATATAATTTAGTGAGAATAAAAATGGAGAGATAGTGGCAGATGTAAGTAGTATTTTAAAAGAGACAGAAGGACCAAGTACTTTATTAGAAATGGGAAGTGACAGAAAAAAAAGAATGAGTGAGAGCTGACAGAGAATTTTGAGTGTGAGTGACAGGTGATGCCATTGCCACACATAGAGAAGCAGCAATGAACTTGTTTGTAAATGTGTTATAGGACACACAAGTGTCCTCTTTTATTTAAGAGAGAGAGGGACAATGAGAGAAAGAATCAGTTTTATTTAGTTTTTCATGTGACTTTCATTGCCCTGACGCGTCACTGTGTACGTCATGCTGGGGTGTGAACCCGCATCCTTGCACATGTCAGGCAAGCACCATAACTGTTGAGCCACTGCTTCAGCCCCTTAAGTGTCCTCTTGATAGCCGGAGATGTTGGCTTGGAACTGTGCGGCAAGGAACTTGGGTTTGAAGTATGGATGGTATATATATATATATATATCTCTCTCTAAGAAATTGGTACCTTTTTTTTTTAAATTGGTACTTTTACCTGTAAGAATAGATAATAGAGTGGATGGAATTAGAGTAGTGGACAGTGGGAAAGAAGGCAAAGTTGAGTCAGGAGAGGAGGAATTCCAGAAACTTTAGTTGCATTTGAACCTTTAACATTTTATTCCTAGAGTCACTTAATCTCACACATCAGAATTGGATTTGATTTTTGGACTAGAGCTGGAGAATTCATTCTTATGTTCAGGTGTCCTCTTTGTGCCAAGTCCTGGTCTGTATGCTGAAGAGTTAGCCTTGAGCAAAACAGAAGGTCCCTACTCTCGTGGTATTTGCATTATGGTGTGGAGATGAAGATGACTTAGATATAAGACAACTTATCAGGAAGAAAGGCTCTGTGAAAATAAATAAAAGCCAGAGGATGCGATGGTGGATGGGACTATTTTAGGTGGATGGTGAGGGAAGGCTTCTGAGGGGAGGAGTATACCATATAAACCGAGACAGGAAGAAGCCTAGTGAATGCTTTGGCAGTGTTCTAGTTTAATGGAATGAAGTGTAAAAACTCTAAAGTGACAACCAGCTTGACATGGGGACAGAAAGAATAGTGACTGGGGCTTAGTGAGGGCACAGGGAGGCTGGGCCTGGCTTCTCCAGGATGAAGATGGAGACTTAGGGAAGAGATGAGGAAAAAGTTAAATCTTTCAGGGTTTCATAGACCATTGGCTGTCTCTTGGACCCATCTTTTCTTACATTTGGTGTGTATTCTGAAAAATTTAGTGACCCTAACAGCTTAGGGCTAAGTCAGACCTCTTAGAGAATCTGCTTAGGCTAATGTGTATCTGCTGGCCCTATGCAGCGTGGATTTTTGAGGTGAAATAGTTTTAGATCTTTTTAGTAATTTTTAAGAACCATGGTTTAGATATCTCCTGCTCCACCTCCCTCCTCCCACCTCCTCCTTCGACAGAGGGAGAGAAAGAGAGAATCAGTTTTATTTATTTTCCCATCTGGCCTTTGTTTCTCTGACATTTAGTTGTGTAAGTAGTGCTGGGGTTTGAACTGGGTCCTTGCACATGCAGGGCAATCGCTTCAACTGCTCAGCTGCCACTCCAGCCCCTAAATAGATATTCTTGATTTGAGAACTATCTTTTAGTGGATATGGCTGTCACTTCTCTGAGTGATAAAAAATTTGTTTGGACTTTGTTTTTATATTCTTTCATGGCTAAATTACTTTTTTCAGGAGGAAAAACCAGGTATATTTTCACAATTTGCTATTGGTACATTTCACTATCTGGTTTTTCCTTAATATTTTACCTAATGGTATGTAAACCTCATTTGCATCCCTATAATCTTTCTAGATGACAACTTTGTAATAATAAGAGTTCATGTTTGTATAGTAATAGTTTAGAAAGCTCATTTACATACCTTATGTCATTTGAGTTTCATGAAGTAAAGTTGTGAAGGTAGAGGAAGCTGTGTCCTCATTCTTGAGGAAACATAAGCTCAAAATGGCTCAGGTAGTAAATGGCAAGGGGAGACTTTTCCCAGAAATTGTGCCTCTCAAATCCAGTTGCCAAGCTGTTTTACTGAGTTCACAGCTATTCCACAAAACCTGAAAATCTCTTAGCACTTAATCATAATTTAGACTTGAACAAATTTTCTTTTCTTGAAATAACTCAGGTTTAATCATCTGTTTTTAAAATTTAAAGCCTTTTATTTGAAATAAGTTAAACTTACAGATAAATTGTAAGAACACAATAATTTCACCTCTAATCATCTCATTAAGATTTAATCACATTTACTTATCATTATCAGTATTACGCATTTTTATGTTGTTGAGTCATTTGAAAGTTGTAGGTGTTGTACCCCATTTCCTGTAAATGTTTCAGCTTTATATTTTTCTTTCTCTTTTTCTTTTTGGTACGAGGGATTGAACCCAGGGATGCTTACTCACTGAGCTGCATCTCCATCCCTCTTTATTTTGAGACAGGGTCTTCCTAAGTTGCATAGGACCTTGTTAAGTTGATCTTCTGCCTTGGCCTCCCAAGTCATTGGGATTTGAGGGGTGTGTTACCGTGCCCAGCTCAGCTTTACATTTTATAAGAACTTGGGCCTTCTTATAATCACAGTAAAATGAACAAAAACAGGAATTGCACATTGATGTAATGCACTGATGGAAGCCTACATTCGAATTTCTTATTCCAATATTGTCCTTTATAAAACATCTTTTTCATCCCCCATCCATAATTTAATCCAGAATCACACATTAAATTTTGTATCTCTAGTATCTTAATCAGTAGCAGTTCCTGTTTTTGTCATTCATAATATAGACACTTGTGAAGAATATAAGCCCATTATTTTGTAGCAGTTTGAGTTGGCATGTTTTTCTCTGATTTTAGCTGCAGAACTATGTAAATTATGTTCTCCTTGGTGTATAACCTGCGGACACTTGACATATTCTTGTCTGATTATTGGAGGTGTTGACTTTGATCCCTTGGGTTATAGTAGTATTGACTTCACATAAATTTATCTGCTCCAGAGGAACTGGGCATTTTAAGATGGTGGGAGTAATTGCTTACTTTTCCCCCTCCAATGTTGTCTTTAGTTTGAAAGCACTGTTTACATATTGGATTTTCCTAAAACAGGCACCTTTGTTCTCTGTAAGGTGTGTCTTTGAATGTAAGCGAAAGGGCTAATGTCATTATGAGTAATAAATTGCTTGAGGTATGAATAGAATATTATCTCTACCTTTGTGGATGCAAATGGTTTTTATACAAATGTAATTGCCAACTGAGCTATCACAATTATATTTAATATGGATGTACTAGGCACTGTAAGCATTCATTGAGTGAATGAAAAACAGTGTAGATAAAACTAATAATATTTTAGTGAAATTCACACTTCTTTTGGTTAGAGCAACTCCCCTTTTTCAAATTGCTCACTTGTTTCTCAGGTTTCATTTATTAATTTACCCTGAGTATGCCCTGTCAGTGATGTCACATTTGTGATTAAAGATGTTGCTAACAAGAAAGTGATTGTTCATAACTATGCCTCCATTATGCATATGTAATCTTATAATCAGAAGGAAATCCTTATAGTGCCCTATAAAGTATAGCTGAGTATGTGTTGTTGTTCAACTTTCTGTCACTGTGACAAAATATTTGAGGAAATCTAAAGGAGGAAAGACTAATTTTGGCTCTTGCTTGCTTTTGGCCCTGTATTTTCGACCTGTGGCAAGTCCCAGACCACCATGCCAGAGAATGTATGTCCAGAAAAGCTGCTCACTTGGGAAACAGCTGGGAATCAAGAAGAGAAAATGGCCAGGGTCCCAGCATCCAGTTCAAAGGCGTTTCCCTAGTGACCTAACTTGTTTTCACTAGTCTCCCACTTCCTAAAGATTGTCAGTCCCATCAGTGCCGCAGGCTGGAGACGACACCTACATGGTCATTGATGGATATTAAAGACCCCAGACCATCGCAGTATTTCTTATAGAATTGTGTGTTAGGAATGCAGTCTGTGAAGGACTTAGTTGAAAGCACGCTAGAAATAGTGCCTGTTCTCTGGAGTCCCGAATCATTACTATCTTTAGTCCTTATGGGACTTATGATCTGAACCACTTGTTTGTTGTGAACCATGTGACTACTAATATATTTTATGAGAACATAGTGCATATATCCTTTGCCTCTAAAACTCACTGTTAAGATAAAAAGTATAGTTTTTCTCCAAAGAGAGAAGGGATGAGGAGTGCTGTCTGAAAGAAGAAAAATTCAGGTACTTGAAGGAAAGATGGGTATTTAGGAAACAAACCAAATAGGAGATTCCCCCGTAACCCTCTCTCCTGTCTCCCCACCCCCATCCCCACACATTAAGCATTTCCGGACCTAGTAACCATACTAGCAACAGTAAATAAATCCTCTTCTGGACTGACAGCTGGAGAGGAAGCAGAATTTTTAGATTTCCACAGGAGGAGGAAAGGGTCTTTATGTCAGGCTAAAAGTATGAGGAAGCAATAGTTCTCAAGAATTAGGAGATTTGTATAAATCCCATGCTTTCTGTGCTGGTAAGAGTCACTTCTGTCTTTGTATCACTTTGCACACAAGTGAATGTCCCACAATCAGCTCTGAATGTGGGAATGGACTTAGTGAAAGAGGTCAGCCTGGGTAAAAAAATTTGATGAATCATAGCCATCACTGTATTTTGGAGATGGGTGAGCCCAATTTTCTGGAAGAATGGGGAAAGTCAGCAACAGAGAGATTAAGGGATTGACCTACATTTCCACAGGGGCTATGATTATAAGATTAGGTGGCAGAATTTGCAGATAATTTGTCTGTCTCCTCAGTGTGCAGGAGGTAGGCCAAGACAACTCAAATGTTGGTTTGAACTTAAGACTCTACATGCACAAGGAAGTTACAGTTTAAATTGTGGAATAAATGGGCTATGAGAAAAAAAGGTAGCAACATAAAGAAGGGAATAATATTTGGAAAGAGTGTTGAGTTCCTTGGAGGAGCGGACAGATAAGGATTAGAATGTCTTTCTAAGCTGTAGAAACAGAGTAGTTTACTATTATTTGAAATTATACGTAAGTAGGAGAAATAGAATAAAATATGTACTGTAAGTTTTGACACAGGAAAGTCAGTAATAGTCATTTCAGTAAAGTATATATTTGGATACTTCATCTTTATACTTAGAGCTTCTTCTACAGGATGATGAATTATTAGCCCTGGAACAGTGAGTTTAGGAACAGGAAGGCATTTCCCTTATAAAGTACAGCTCCTGAAGTTCTTTGATGCTTTTTCTGTATTAGAATAATATTCTTAGCTGGTTTTGAAAATGTTCCAGTGATCTTTGGTTAATGTCATGTGCAGTTCTAACTCTATAGACGAGATTGCTGAGCCTAACACTGACCCTGATGGTTTATATTGGATGTCGATGATCCACTAACTAAAATGACCATAAGAACATATTAAAAGGGAATATTTGGGGTGTATTTCTCAGATTCTTCAATTATAACCTTCCTTTTATATGTCTCTAAAGAATTTTTTGTCTGTATGAACATTTAAAACCAAAGGCACTTCCCCCTCTGCAAAGGAAATACTTTAAAAAGTAGTTTTAGGGGCTGGAGCAGTGGCTCAGTGGTTATAGCGCTTGCCCAGCATTCGTGAGTATGGGAGTTCAAACCCCAGCACCATTTATACAATGGAATCTTTGTGGAACAAAAGCCATGTGAAAAACTAAATAAAAATCATTTCTCTCTCTCTCACACTGTTCTTTCTTTTAAAAAAAGTGCTTTTAAAGTATTTAATTTGTTAATATATTTAGATGTGAGATATAAAGTTCTGTTCCAAGACATGCTGCAATGTAATATATGGGATAATAATCATTACCTGCTATATGTTTGGGATAAAAATCATCTTTATTAGATTTTCGAGGGGAAGAGCCATTTCAATTACAAAATAAATTTCCAGAACCCTAACAGATCTGGCTTATTATGTTCCTCTTCCTCTCTTCTTCTTCTTCTTTTTTCCCCCTTAGTAGCCAATGTTTTATGTATATAACAGGGTCTGGAAGGAGGCAAAACCATCTTGACAGTAGAGAAACATCATAAGAAAAAACATTCTTGTACTAGATACCTTTTGTCATTTAAAAAGTGCAAAACAAAACCACCTCTAATGATTTTAACTGTTTTTATTAAAATAGGGACCATTCTTTTTGATGCTACTGTTCTCTTCTCCCAGGGAATGAAGAAGTAGGAAAGGATACTAGTATTGGCTGAGACCTATTTTTGGCAAGGTACTATAACCAGCACTAAATACATATTGCTTGATTTTATCTTAACAGGCACATAGAGTTTGGTTAATATTTCCCCTTTATATCTGGGGAAATGAGGGCTGATGCTGCAGTGGAGGTAGAGTTGAAATGTTGTGAATGGCTAAAAAGCCCAGTTAAGAAGGAAAATCAGAAGAGCATTTCTCTTGCACTTGCATTTAGATCTTGAAAACACATGAAATTATTTCTTGCTAACACTGGGTTCTTATATTTCCTCTGGACTTGTTTCCAGCCTCAGGGAAGACTTGGACTTTGTGTGGTATATTAATGTGGTCTGTTCATGCTAATTAAAACAGTCCTCAGAGCCCAAATAATACAGAAGATAACAGTGCCAGGGCAGATACTGGGCTCAGAAGGAGACTGTAAAACTTCAATCAGTTAAAAATATTATTCCAGTTCGTATAAGTCAGTTTTTTAAAAGAACTGTAGAACTTAAGTTGCCTGAGCTTAATGTTCTCTGTTGCCTCATTGTAGAGAAAAGGACCATTTTAGTAATGTCATAGTTTTATCATTCCTTCTGGGACATGTCGTTGAACAGCAGGAGTTGAAATAATCTGTGATTTTCCTTTAGCTGTTTGCTTTTATTTTGCACCTACAGAGCACATTATCAGCCTTCTGATCTCTTAAATAGATTACCCACCTTGGCTTAACAGTACACATTTGATGGGTCTGCTCCAACATTTTGCAGACTGGTGGCCTTGTCCAACCAAGACTAAGACCTGTATTTAAAGAACAACACTTTGCCAGTAGTGCCAGCAGAAATAAGGAAGTCAAGTGTTCCTTAATCTGGTTTTTAATGGATTTACAGAGCAAGTGTTGCGGAAGAAATTCTGTTGGACTTTCTGATCTGTTTCCAAAAACTTGCTTTCAAGTTAATGGGCTTTACACATGTAAGTAGTATTTTCTTATTTTTTCCTTGGCAGTTTTAGGACAGAAGTATGTATTTCAAAGACTTTTCAGGGCTTGTTTACAGGATGATTTTTATAATAATTTGGTATCCTAAACTTTATCATGAATAGAATACTTGCTGTCCCATGAAGATTGAAGTAGCCATTAGGTGAATTAAAGAAGTTAAAAAGAGGGGCTCAGCATTTACGGCGTTTGCCTGGCATGCATAAGGACCCAGGTTTGAAGCCCAGCATCACGTCCATAACAAAGTGTTAGAGCAAAGAAAGCCACTTGAAAAGCTACATAAAATTGATTTTCTCTCTTTAAAAAAAAAGTTAAAAGCATACTAAAGAAAAGGATTCTTAAATTGGGGAGGCAGGGACCCTTACAAGAATATTTAAATGACTGTGCAAGCAATACTATTTGAGTGTTAGACAAGCTGTGCAGGCAGTGAAGCTCATAGAAGGCATAGGAATGAGATACTGACAGAAATAATTAGGAAGCCTTCAGGAAGATGGTGTTGTGTCAGCCTAACCAGATAGGCTGTGGAGAGCTGGAAGAGCAGAGCGAGAAGAGGAAATACAGTCTTTTGAATTAGGTATGGAAATAGTGTTTTCAGGGTTGCTGAGGGACTTGGCTTGTCTAGGATGGACAGCTCACATTGGAGGATACATGGTGGTAAGATTATATAGAGCTACTACTACACATGGCTGTTTTTAAAGCAAGGAAAATAAAAACGAAGTTCCTCCATTGC
>PVKS010042744.1:0-15257 GCA_004027875.1 Aplodontia rufa | reverse complement strand
CTATCCAAGAGCATGGGACATCTTTCCATCTTCTTAGGTCATCTTGGATTTCATTCTTCAATGTTCAATAGTTTTCATTGAAGAGATCTTTGATTTCCCTTGTTAGGTTAATTCCCAAGTATTTTATTTTTTTCAAAGCTATTTTGAAAGGAACTGATTTCCTGACTTCTTCTTCAATCCTGTTATTATTGGTATATAGGAAAGCTATTGATTTATGCGTGTTGATCTTGTATCCTGCCACTTTGCTAAATCTATTTATGATTTCAATCAGTTTACTGATGAAGTTTTTTGGATCTTACAGATACAGGATCGTGTCATCAGCAAAAAGAGAGAGTTTGATTTCCTCACTTCCTATTTTTATCCCTTTGATTTCTTTCTCTTACCTAATTTCTCCAGCTAGGGTCTCAAGAACAATATTGAATAAAAGAGGTGAGAGCGGACAGCCTTGTCTTGTTCCCAACTTTAGTGAAAATGCTTTCAGCTTTTCTCATTTTAGTATTGTACTAGCAGAGTGTTTAGCATATGTAGCCTTAACAAAGTTTAGAAATGGTTCATTGAACCCCATCTTCTCTAGAGTTTTGAACATAAAAGGGTGCTGGATTTTATCAAAGGCCTTTTCTGCGTCCAATGAGATGATCATATGGTTCTTGTCCTTGATTCTGTTTAAGTGGTGGATTACGTTAATTGTTTTGCATATGTTCAACCAGCCCTGAGGAATGTCAAATCTTCATGGCTGGAGTTTAAATGTGTTCAAATAAATGTATCAAATAGTTTGTTTTGCTCACCTTAATTCATATTTATCTTATTTATATTATGAGTATCCTTATTTCAATATATGTTGAAAGTTTACTAACTTTTGTCACCAAATAATGCTTCACATTGAGCAACATGATCTACCTTTGCACACAAATATATATACTTGAACATTATTGTAGCCAGCTATACAATATATTGTTTATTCATTTATTCAATTAAGTATTAAGTTTATTTTGAGCACCTGTTTTGTGCAAGGAAAAACTACTTACATTAAAGAAGAAAGAAATTTTCCAACATCAGTTCTCAAAGCTAAACTATCAAAAAACATAGTACATTTTCAATAGCATCTATTTTTATGCTGTGAATACATTTCTTTTGTCATGAGAACTTTGTGTTTTATAGCTTCAAAAGAAGCTTACTATAAATTATATTCTACATCTTTACTTAATATTTCCTGATGAGCACTGTTACATGGATTGCAGGATACACATGTATAATGAGTCTTGTCCAATGTCTAAAATCCCCAAAGGAATACCAGTAAGGATAATTGTTTAATACTTAATAGTTGTTTAAAATGTAACAAAACAAATACTAACCCTTGTTTATTTTTAATTACTTTTCGTAGCTACAGTGAGAATCCAATACATTAAATAATTTAGTATAATTTTCAAAAATACCTTTTTCAAGACTTACTATAGAAGGTGGAAATCTGGTCTTACTTTATATTATCATGCAATTTCAGAAATTCATTCAATTCAATGTGCAGGTTATATCTATATTGGTATCAGCTTTGTTTATGATGTAACTTCACAGAATGTAATTCTTTAGGGCCCCCAGAAACTCAAGAATGGGAACTGAAATAAGCAATCCTAATGCATGAAATACTTTAATAATAGGGGAACTGTCATTTGTTGAATACCTATGATGTACCAAACTTTATTATGGGATTTTTCATATATTATTTTCTTTGTATACAACAATATCACTATGTTAATATTTTATTTTTATATTACAATTGAGAAAATTGAAGCAAAGAAGTATTATCCTCTAGGGCATAGTTATGTAACTGGTCTGAAGTCACATTCATGTCATTCCAAAGTTCATGCTTATTCCACTGGGCAACCTTGTCCTATGTGTATAAAACTTCGAATATATTTTGTCAGCAGGAAGGTTTGAGAAAATTTAATCATGATTTCTCACCTCTTTAAATTTCTCTGTGACTTTCAGTATCTGAATGTATCTTTCACAGTTCATAAGTCGTTATCTCAGGCTTGGAACCAATTTATTGAGCTCCCTTCTAAAAACATCCTTACTTATCTTGGACTTCAGTTATATTATAATGTTTTTTCTACTATTTCCAGTTTGAGTAACCTTAAGTGAGGTAACTGAAGCACAATTAGGGGGTTGAACATTTCGGCTTTCTTTCCAATCATGCTGTATTTCCCGTCAATGATTTCTTCCTACCCTCACTAAATGAAGTGCTATAAACAGCATTGCTTATTGACCTCAAGGACTGGAATAATTGACAAGCATTCTGACTCATCAACTATATTCTTTCTTTGGGAATACATTAGAGATGATCAGGCATTTCAGAGGATTAAATTTTTTCAAAACTTGTAGCACATTTGATCAGATTTTTAATTCAAGTGGCACTTTATAGAATATAAAAGTTCTTGCTTAAAATAATTGTAATTTGTTTTATAGAATCACTGGATATTGACCTATACACAATACATTATATATGCTTGTGTTTTAGGTATATTTTATAAGAAGAAAGCTTTAAATTGATCCAAGCACCAAGTCCTCTCAATCAGTTCACCTTCCCAGCAATATACATACGTAAAGTATGTATACATAAAGCAATATACATAAAGTATATTTAGCATCACAGAAGTTCAGTTTCCTTCTAGACTAAATTCTAAATAGGTAGTAAGTCTGGCTGTTCTAACTTTTCCATCTATCGTACAGCTGCCCCTTGGAGAGTAACCTCTTCCAGTATATCACAATCTGGATTTTCTCATTACATAAAAAATATTCTCTCAAGTGTTATTGTATTTGATTTCATTGCATAAGTCTTCAAAAATTTGCTTTGGCCAAAACCTTTCCTTGAGAATGTTAATTTTCTTCCACAGTATAAATCAGTTTGAGAATTACCATGTGCTTGAATAAAGTAAATAATACAGCAATCAAAATATCAAAATGTGAACTGTAGTAAATGAACAGGAGAAATATTGTCCAGAAATAAGGAAAGAGAGCCATGGTATGAGGATGTAAGACCTTGGAGATTGTCTCATATAGCAGACAAGGAAATTAAGGATAAGAAAGATGAAATGACTCACTCAAGTCACAGGGTAAGTTTGTTACTGAGCCATGAAGAAAACATATGTCCTGTGAAAGCTGTTTACCCCACTTATTTTTAACACTATCTGTGTGTCTGAATATTTGGATAGCTCTTAAAAATATAGATAGTTGGACCTCATCTCTAAAGATTTTGACTTAATTCCTTGTTGGTGGGACCAAAATACCTGTGTTTTTAAAACTCTCTCTCCTGTCTTGGATACTTCATTAAGAATGGTAGCTATCAAACTATGAAATGCTACCTCTCTAAAATTACAGACATAAATCATTGTCTTTGAAGCTACAATGGAGATGCTCATTCTCTTGAACGAGTCTCTTAAGACCCTCACTTGATGGAGTGTACTGTAAGAGGTACTACACAAATGTTGTGCTTATGAAGGAATGTTGGGGTGCTATCCCAGTGAAAAGCCCTTAGGTTAAGATTAAAAGATTAAATCTCCTGATTTTTAGGAAATTATTCATTGTTCTTTGCAAAATGTGTTTCAGAGAGACATCATTGACTTCTCGTCTGTCTAGTATGCCTAAGATACCTCTATTATAATCCTTTGTAGTGCCCTGAGTGTTTCATGGAAGATACCATATTGTATGGAATTTTTTTGCCTGTTTCTTCTACTACATTATGAGAAACATGAGGGAAGAATTTTATTATTCGATTTTGTATTTCAAGAATTTAGCATCTTTTCTGTCACAGAGTAGATGTTCAATAAATGAACTTAGTAAAGATAGCTAAAAGCACATTTACAAAGATTTTAGTAAAACAAGAGGAAATATGTTTCCAATGCAGAATAAAAATAATGGGAAAGCATACTTGGTGCCAAAGGACAATAGTATATCTGCCTCTATGATTCTCATAAGGATATCAAACCTATAAAGAGATATCATCTCACCCTAGTTATAATGAATCATAAAAAATGCTGCTGAGGATGTGGAGAACACTCACATGCTGCTATTGAGAATGTAAATTAATACAGACATTATAGAAAACAGTAGAGGCTTCTGAATAAACTAAAAATAGATCTACTATATAACCTAGATATCTCACTTCTGGGTATATATCCAAAGGAAGATAAATCAATATGCCAAAGACACATTTGTACTCCCATGTTTATTGTGCCAATATGCACAATAGCTAAGATATGGAATCAGCCTAGGTGCCATCAATGGGCGAATGGATAAAGAAAATGTGGTGTTTATACACAATGAAGTAATATTCATTCATAAAGAAGGATGAAATACTGTCTTTTGTAGCAAAATGGATGGAATTCTGAGACATGTGTCAAATTAAATAAGCCAAACACAAAAAGTAAGTGCTGCATATTATCTCTAACACGTAGAAACTAAAAAAGTTGACCTGAAAGAATTGTGACTACTAGATTTTGGGAAGGAAAAGAAGGGTAGACAAAGGAAGATTGGATTACTGCATGTGATATACATGTACTGAAATTTCACATTTAATCTCACTAACATGTACAATTAGTACATTTTATTAAAATTATGTGTCCCCCAAAAATGTATATATTAGATATTTAATCTTAAATGTAATAGTGTATCCATCCAAAGGTAAAGGAATCAATTCTGAAGGCATAAGATTCAGACAATGATCATAGAGAGGGAACCTGGATAATAGGTAACAAAACACAGAAACAACAAGTTCTTGTGATTCATAGTACAAAGGGTGACAATAGTTCATAATAACCTATTATATATTTTATGAAGAACTAGAAGGAGTTTGAAGACCTGAAATATGAAGTAATAATATGGAGATTGAAATGTTAGTCACCATGATTTGATCAACATATAACATATATATATAGAAATATCATGCTTTACCTCATAAACATGTCCAAATATTACACATTAATTAAAAAGGCAAATAGGAAAAAAAGCCAAAGAAAATATGAACAAAGGACTTCAGTAGATATTTCCATAGAGATGTTATAAAATGTCCCATAAATATGTGAAAGATGCTAAATAAGAACCATAGTGAGATAGTACTTCATGTACACCAAGGTGGCTAAAATCCAAAAGATGGACCAAAAAATGCATTGGCTATGATGTTGAGAAACTGGGACACTCACACATTGCTTTTGGGAATGTAAAATATGCAATCATTTTGAAAAATGCTTGGCAATTTTTGAAAAGGTCAAATGTAGAATTATCATATGAGGCCAAAAGTTATTCCCAAGGGATTTTAAACATATGTCCATACAAAGATTTTGTACACAAATATTCACAACCATGTCATTCATAATATTAAAATTGGAAATTATTATTTATCTTTTGAACATTTGTGATGCACGTTAGTTGATCAAAGTAAAATTCTTCACCCTTTCTACAATTGCTGACCTAAAGGAGTTCCAGTGTTATCTCAGCATTTGGTCCAACTAGCAGATCCAATTTCAGTAAATAACACATGCATGTGCACACCCATATGCATATAGTCATTAGTTTATACTGTGACTTTAACATGCTCAGAGACCTAGCTAGAAATCATGCTTTATTATAAAGAGTTTTATTTTTTTATGTTTCTATTTTTATTGACTCTTTTTAGTTACATATAATGTTGGGATTCATTTTGACATAATCACAAAGACATGGAATATAACTTGCTGTGATTTAAACACTAACACTTCCCCTCAATTCTTCCTTTCCCCTGCTCTCCTTTTTCTTCTGTACTGACCTTTCTGCAATTCTTTCAGTTTTCAAAATTAGTGTCATGTGGGTATACTTGATACTGACATTCACTGTGGTATATTCATGTATGTACATGCAAAAGTTCCATCAGTCATTCTATTGTTAGTCCACTATCCTGTCCCTCCTTTCTCCCCTTCAGTCCCCTTTGTCTACTGATTTTTCCTCTATTTTGATAGAATTACCTCTCCCTCCCCACTTTTCTTTCTTTTTTTTCCATCCTTATTCTGAATTAGCTTCTGCATATCAAAGAAAACATTCAACCTTTCACTCTTTGGGACTAGTTTAATTCACTTAGCATTACAGTCTCCATTCCATTCATTGACTGGAAAATGCCATAATTTCATTTCTCTTTATGACTGAGTAACACTCCATAGTGTATATATACACCACATATTCCCTATCCATTCATTCATCTGTTGAAGGCCAATTTGGTTGGTTCCATAGTTTGGTTAATTATGAATTGTGCTGCTATAAGCATTGATGGTGCTATAACATGGTAGTATGCTGATTTTGGATCTTTCTGATGTATACCTAGGGGTAGGATAGCTTGATTATGTGGTGATTTGATTCCAATTATTTTTAGAAATCTCCACACTGTTTTCCAGAGTGGTTGCACTAATTTGTGGTCCCAACAGCAATTTATTAGTGTATATTTTCATCCACATTCTCACCAATATTTATTATCATTTACATTCTGGATAATAGCCATTCTGACTGAAGTGAGATGAAATTGGAAGGAAATTTTGGATGGCTAGAAATGATTATTTATTTATTATGGTACTGGGATTGGACCCCGGGGTGCTTTACCATTGAACTACAACCCCAGCCTTTTCTATTTATTTACTTTTAATTTCGAGACAGGGTTTCACAAAGTTGCTGAGATTGGCCTGGAAATTGGGATACTCTTGCCTCAGCCTCCTGAGCTGATAAATTTATGGGACTAAAGGCATGTGCCACTGAACTCATAAGAAATGATTCCAATGTCCATCAAACGATGGAGAAGCAAAATATGAATGTGGTATATTTATACAATGGGTTATCATTTGGCAATATGCATTAGATGATGGAAAAGAATGTGTCATATTATTTGTCAATGGAAAGGAATAAAGTACTGACACATGATTATAAAATGAAAACAGTGAAATACTGATATATGTACTGACATAGATGGGCTATGAAAACATGTTAAATGAAAGAAGACAGTCACAAAAGACCAATCAGTACACAATTCCATTTATACAAAATGTTCAGACTAGGCATGGCCATAGAAACAAGAAGTAGTTTAGTGTTTGACAGGGGTTGGAGGGAGAAGAATAATGAAAAATGTATGGTGGTACACACTGGCTTTCTTTCTTGGATTTAAAAAACATTCTGGAATTAGTTGGTGGTGATCTTTTTGCACAATACTTTGAATACACCATGTTTTACAGCATAGTCTTTCCCATAGCATTAGCATATATTCACAAGTATTCCATACATCTTAATCTTGCATCAAAAGCAGTTTAATAGTATATGAGTTTAGAGTAATAATTGCATGATTTTTTAAAGAAAAGGCTTTGTATATTGGCTGCACTCCACTGTTTTGTGAAGAAAATTGGCATAAAATCTGTGATGTCTATGCAGTGAAATATGGTACTAAAAATATCGAACCACACATTTTATTTTTTCCCTTGGTACATATATTTGCAAAATTAAGACTAGATTTAACATTCAGCACTTATCCCTTTAACATTAAATGATAAGCTTTTTTCCAAGTTACTAAATTTGTGGAAGACAATATTTTATGTGTATATATATGTATATATTATTAGTGTGTTATAGTTTTACATAAAGACAATATTTTTATTAGAAGTATGTAGAGATACAATTGAGGGGGAAACATTATCAAACATTCAAGAACCAATGTATATATACTTAGTTATCCAGGGCTAATGCCATATCATGGGTGCCCAGCTTGGGTTCCCCCTGTTGTTGTTTCCCCCAGAAGAACCCCTGAGTTAAATAGGTATCTCGTGGAGGACAGAGATCTCCTTCTGAGATGATTCCCCTATATTCCCACCCTCCAGTCTCCTAGGAGTTCTTCCTACACCATCCCCAATCGTCCCCCTCCCTACGCCTCCAAGTATCCTAGGGAGTCATCTCCCTGTTGAGAACCGCACATTTTAAAAAGTTGAATTTTGTATGATTTTATTCTATCTCAATGTAGCTGTTATTAAAAATTGAGGCCCTTCAAAAATCTTAGCAAATAAAAAATTGGTATAATCCCTTGCATTTTATTAGATCATAAGGGAATGAAATTAGAAATCAACAGCAAAATGTGTGTGGTTGTGCATGGGTATAATCCCAGAGACTCTAGAGACTGAGACAGGAGGATTGCCAAGTTTGAGGCCAGTCTCAGCAACTTAGTGAGACCCTGTCTGAAAATAAGAAGGGCTGGGGGTTGGCTTCAGTGGTAGAGTGCCACTGGGTTCAATCTCTAGTACAATAACAACCAAAAAAAGAAAAAAAGGAAAAGGAATCAAGAGCACACACACACGCACACACACACAGAGGAAATAGAGAGTGACCAAATGAATGATATAATTTGAATGAGAAATGTGTCATAGAAAAAAATAAGGGGAGAAATAAAAAAATTCATAAAGTCAAATATGAATAGTGAAATAATGTACCAAAATACCTGGGACACTGTGTAGGTAGTTCTTTTTCTAAGATTGAGGGACAGTAAGAGAGAGGAGAGAGACAGAGAAAAACAATTTTTATTTAGTTTTTCATGTGGTTTTCCTTGCTCTGACATGTGGTGCTGGGGTTTGAACTCACATACTCATGCATGCCAGGCAAGCACTGTAACTGCTGAGCCACCGCTCCATCCCAATGAAGGTAGTTCTAAGAGGAAAGTTTATAGCATTAAGTGCCTACTTTAAAAAAGACAAAGATCCCAAATAAGCAAACTAATATTATATGTCAATGCCCTAGAAAAGCAGGAACAAACTAATTCCAAACCAATATAAAATAAATAAATAATAGAGACAAAATTAATGAAATAAAGAACATAATAATATGAGGGATCAATGTAACAAAGAGCTGATTCTTTGAAAAGATAAGCAAAATTGACAAACCCTTGACCAGACTAACTGAAAGAAATAGAGAAGACTCAAATTAAAAAAAATAAGAGATGAAAAAGGAGGTATCACCACACCTCTGAAATCAAGGAAATCATTTGGGATGATTTTGAGAACTTTTATCCCAATAAACTGGAAAATCTAGAAGATATTGACAAATTTCTAAGCATATATGACCTATCCTTATTGAATGAGAAGGATGTAGAAAACCAAAATAGACCAATAGAAAATAATGAGACTGGAGCACTAAGAAAACCTGCACACAAAGAAAAGCCTAGAACCAAACGGATTCTGAACTGAGCTCTACAAGACTTAAAGAAGAATTAATTCCAATTCTTCTCAAATTGTTCCATTAAATACAAGGGGATAACTGGGCATGGTGGTGCACACCTGTAATCCCAGTGACTCGGGAGGCTGAGGCAGGAGGATTGTAAGTTTAAAACCAGCCTCAGCAACTTAATCAGATCCTGCTTCCCCAAACAAAGGCTAAGGATGTCGCTCAGTGCTTAAGCGCCCTTGGGTTCAATCCCTGGTATGAAAAAAAGGGAGAAAACACTGTTAAATTCATTCTATGAAGCCTGTATGGCACTCATACCAAAACCAGATGGAGACACATCAAGGAAAGAAAAATACAGACCAAATAGCTCTGATTAAGAAAATTATAAAACTCCTTAACACAATACTTGACAATCTATATTTAAAAGACCAATCAAGAAGATTGAACACTGTGATCAAGTTCAATTCATATCAGGGATGCAAGGTTGGCTCAACATACGAAAATCAATATGGGCTGCAGTGGCAGCTCAGCAGTTAGAGCACTTGCCTGGCATGTGCGAGGACCTGAATTAGAATCCCTCAAATCCCAGCACCACGTACGCAACTGGGTGTTGGAGAAACCAAGACCAGATGAAAAATAAATAAAAATTGATTCTCTCTTTCTCTTCCTCTCATCCTGTCAAACATAGAAAAATAAATATGTAATTCATCATACAACTAAAATTAAAGAAAAATGAATGATTAATCCAATAGTTGCAGAAAAAGAGTTCAACAAATTCCAAAAGTCATTCATGTTAAACACACTGAAAAACTAAGAAGAAAAGGCACTTACCTCAATATTAGAAAGGCTATATATGACAAACTAAAAGCCAACATCATACTGAGGAAAAACAGAAAGCATTTCTATTAAAATCAGGAACAAGAAAAGCATATCCACTCTCACCACTCAAATATAGTACTTGAAACTATAACCAAAACAATTAGACAGAAGTAGGAAGTCCAATTTGTGGTAAAGTGGTTAAGTATGGTAATGCGACTTGCACCAATAATCATTGGATATCCCGGCATGCATTTAGGAAAACTTTATGTTTTTAGCCATTTTTGCTCAAAATTGAAATTCAATACAGGCTCAATCAGCTGGCCTTATGAAGTTTCAGAGATGCAAGCAGAATACAAGACAATTTGTTTACCATACTCAAAACAATATCAATTCACCAGTCCAGAAGTTTCCTAATGGTGCTTTGTAATTGTTCCCTCCTATCTTCCCTCCTTACCCATCCAACCCTATTTCTGTCTACCTCCATAACAACATCTTTTCCTCTTCACTTATAGCAACGTCTAGTCTACTTTCAGTCACTATATGTATTTTGTATTTTCTAGCATTTTATGTTAGTGGCATTTTCCCGTATATATTCTTCCTTTTCTAGCTTCATTTACTTTTCACATTATTTTGAGATTTGTATATGTGGGAGAATATATCAATAATCTTTATTGGCTTTTCCACAATTTGTTTATTCTTTCCTGTTGATGGACATTTGAATCATTTTCAGTTTTGGGCTACTGTGAAGCTACTATAAAAGTGTGTATATGTCTTTGCATAGATGTTTCATTTGTTGATTTTTAAAAAAAAATATACAAGCATCATTAATGTGACATTAGGAGTCAGAATTTATTTTGACTCAGTAATAATATATTAATTTTGTTTTACTTCAGGATGAATGTCTTGCCAATAAGTTATATAAAACCCTCCCATAAAATGGCAAAACTACAGTTAACCTAATTATAATTTGCCCTATTAACTTTATATTACCTTTTTTACTTAAAATACATTTTATACTATGGTATTTCTTAGATGTAGGCAACATTTTTCTTTACACTCATCATTTACTATTTTTCTTGCTCTGTGTTTAATTTGTGAAATAAAGAAAAACTATTAAAATTATTTAATTTTTCTCATTTCCCTCAAACTAATAATTTAAAACTTATGCTATCATTTAGCATCATTATCTTAATTTATTTTTCCACTTATGGTGTTTCTTAATATGTAAATTGAAATGAAAAAATAGAGATATTTTTCATAACATTAAAGTTGAATATTTTTCTCTCTCAAAAGTAATTTGTTTTTATAATGAAATGAGAGATTGGGCCAGAATTATGTAGCTAAGTAAATGCTTCACTGTTTCACTTAGCTGTATATGTGAGGGCATTCACGAATATGGATTTGAGGATTCTGCCTTCCACTAAAATCTCTTTATCATATAATATGAATGAACCTGATTGGTGATTATTTTATCACATTATAATGGATCAAAATTGCAGTGTAATTGACATTTCAAAGCAAGGGAAAGGGTTTTGAAAAATACTGACTGAGTTCTCATGTCATAAATCTATCTGGGTTCATTTTCCATGTCTTTTTTTCCTTTGGTCATGACAATTATTTACAAGATATTGTTCCAATCCAGCCCAAATTAATATATTGTGAGAGATATTTTGAGCCTTATCATGAGGATTTGTGTTGTTTGAGATCAGAGGTATCCTCACAGTGTCTGCTGAAGAAAAGAAGAGGCAAATGATAAGAATTGTGTATCTCACACCCTGCAGTGTTTAGTGTTGGTGCATTTCAAAATGAAATTCTATATAGATCATTAATAATCTTTCACTAACTGTCTTGTGAGAAATTTAACATATATTATACCACACTATACCATAATCCTGATGAAAATCTCACAGGGTAGGAGTAGTATTTTCTTCTTTTTACATAATTCTGGGACTAGAGAAGTTAAATAGCTGACCCTCAACACCCAACTTAGAAAGGCAGGATGGGAGAAAAAGCTAGATTTGATGAACTCCATTGAAGGAGAGAGATGATGTTTATGTAGCATTTTTTTAGTTTTGATACTCTGCTAGGTGCACAAAATTTTATCACAAGATAATCACCCTCAAAACTGTATGAAGTAAAAACCATGATGACCTCTATTTTGTATTTCCACAAGAAGCACAAAGCACAAAGAGCTTTAATTATACATCCAGAATCACATACACTGGAAGTGAGCCGAAGCCCAGGAAAATAATCTTTTTTATTCAGAAATTTATTTGTTGAACAATCACACAATCTTCTAATGAAATAATATAATATATATAATAGATTCTGAAGATTAGATTTACCCCCAAGAGTGCCCCCCAATTATCCACCCTTATCCCTTCCCTCCCCTTCCCAAAATCTCTAAAAATGTATTAGGTTGTATAACATCACACTGTATCCAGATTTAAAACATGATACTAGACCCAGGAAAATAATATTTTTAAGAGAGAGGGACAGTGAGAGAGACAGAGAAAGAGAGAAATAACTTTATTTAGTTTTTCACATGGCCTTCGTTGCTCCAACACTTAGTTGTGTACATGGTGCTGGGGTTTGAACCCGGGTCCTCGTGCTTGCCAGACAAGCACCGAAACCACTGAGCCACTGCTCCAGCCCAGGAAAATAATCTTAAAAAATAAAACAAAATGAAACTCCTATTCCCATGCTCTTTCTATTATGCCACATGTCTTGATACGTTAGGACAATTTTGTGATGCTGGTCCTCATACATGGTAGGCAAGTGTTCTACCACTGAATTATATGCTTCTGTCACAGGTCTATTATCTTGAGAAGACACAGATGGCAATGTTCCTTCCCATGTATTTTGGAAATTAATTGAGCCTTGGTTTTCTGCTTTCTGTTGTATTAATAATGGAGCTTCTGAAGTTGGAGAGAATGTGGAGAATGGGAAGAAACAAGCTTATTTAAGTTTGTTATGATGTATAAAACATACTAATTTCCTAAAATAATTCTTCATTGGAATCAAATTGATACCATTTTCTCATTTATTTAAAATCAATAGTTTTGTAACCATAATCATATGGTATATTCAAAAGCCAAACACCTTCTTCCTTTTGCATGCAATCTCAGAGCAAATTAATGTGGAGTTTAGTAAAAGAAAAGACCACAGATTTTAAATAATTTATTTTTTCTTTGCATGTAATAGGTAATAAAGCAATATACTTGTTTATGAAATGTATATTAATGTTCAGGGAAATAGAAGTAAATATGAAACTGAAAAATCTAGTTGGGAAACAATTATTCAAGAATGATATATGCGCAAAGTATATCAGTTTTATAATGCTTTAGAGATTTTTAAATATCCAATGATAATTACTAATCAGCAGCAGTCTTGTTGAAAGAAAGTTGCCAGAATTTATGGCAATATTAATCTAATTTAATATTCAATACTCTTCAATATTTTTTATGAATTTAGTCTTAATTGTATTTAAATTTTTAAGGGATCAGTTTATAAACTACCATAATTATAAAAAAATAAAAGTTAGAGCTAGAGTAAAATTTATTGAAGGAACTGTATCATTTAATTACATTGAGACTATGTACTAAAATGCCCTTAATAGCCCTTCAGCTTCACAATAAATATTATATTCAAGTCAACAATTTAATGATAAGTGAATAACATTAACATTTCCATGAATTACCAAATTCTTGTTGTGTTTTCTAATAGTAAAATGTATTGAACTAATGCATTTTATATCATTGAGATAATCATATTCAAATACTTCAATTTAATCAAACATTGAAAAGTTATTTCTGATTATTCAATGACTGAGGCTTGCATGTAAAGTAGTGTTTATCATATTTTCAGAATTACACAAGGAACAGATGACCAGTTTAAAATTTTGGAAAATATGAAAATTATGTCAAGAAGAAAATTAAAATCAAGGATCATCCCAGTACTCAGAGCAGAGATACCCAGTTATTTTCAATATATGCCCTTTTCAATTTTCTGTGATATTGTATACTATCATAACACAAGGACCTCATGCCACATATAATTTTATATCCTATTTTTCTCTTGACATGATCTTACTGAATTTACTTTCTCCTTTTATTTATGCTCCAGCCCACTGTGATCCAACTTTCATCCTTAGCATTCCCAATGAAGCTTTTGTACCAGATGTACACATTTCTGCCTTCATCTTTCTCAAGAACCCAAACTACACTGTTAAACACTATAGTGTTAATATAAAATAGTGTTAATATAAAAAATATAGGTACTAACTATATTTGGTTATTAAAATTAAACATAAAAAAAGAAAAACGTAGTTCCTTAGTCACAGGAATTGTCTTTAAAGTGCTTATAGCCACTTGTGTGTTGAACAACACAAATATAGAACATTTTTATCAATATGAAAACTTCATTTGGATAGCTGTGTGACTTTTGACAAAATGGTGCATTTCTTTCTTCTCAAGAAAGTTTCTTCTGGTGTGCCATAGTCTAGTTGTGCTAAGGCAGTGAGATAAGATGCCAAAAGACCCATGAAAGTACCCAGACAGCATGCAAGACATCAGATTTGTCGAGAACTGCTTACAGGGTTTCACCAATTAATGCCTCAAGATATTACTCCAGAAAGTAGTAGATGGCTGAATGAGGGGATTCCCTTCCATGGTGCCCTCAACTGAATAATAGTAACAACAGGGAAGGATATTTTATAGGTTAGGTTACCAGGTTACAGAAACAGTGACATAATTAGTTTAGCTTGCTTTGCACCATTTTATGACCAACATCCCAAGGAACTTAGTGTGCATTCAAGAAAGCAGCTTTCTACAGATAACACTAACTTGCCCTTATTCTCAAAGTACATGACAGAAAGCCAGTGTCCTTTGAGATAATATTTATCTGGACATTCTGTGCCAGATTTGTTCTCATTGTTCCCTTCACATTCGACCCTTGGTTCTCTGGGTTATGCTGATTTCACTCAGCATAATTTCTTCCATAGCCATCCATTTACCTTCAAAGGCTGCAATATCATTGTTTCTAATTGCTGTGTAAAATTCCATGGTATAAATGTACCACAGCTTTTGGATCCATTCGTCTGCATTGAGTAAATGTAAGACTGAATAATATTTGTCTGTCTCAAGTAAATCCCATATCTTCTTTAAGATAGTGATAACTAAATTGACAGAAATATCTTTATGATAATTTTTTCAGTATTGGAAAGTAGCTAAAAA
>PVKS010042742.1:0-15257 GCA_004027875.1 Aplodontia rufa | reverse complement strand
CTGCAAGGTCATTGTTTCTAATTGCTGTGTAATATTCCATGGTATAAATGTACCACAGTTTTTGGATCCATTCTTCCTGTGAGGGACACCGGGGTTGTTTCCATAGCCTAGCAATGGTAAATTGTGCTGCAATGAACATCGATATTGCTGTGTCACTGTAATGTGCTGTTTCTAAATCCCCTGGAAAGATACCCAGGAGTGGAATAGCAGGGTCGTATGGTGGAGTCATCCCTAATTTCTTAAGGATTCTCCATACTGCTTTCCAGAGGGGATCTCAGACTTCTGACCTCCAAAATTGTGGAAAATAAATTTTAAACAACCCAGCTGATGGTATAGTGCTATGGCGCCAGAGCTGACAAATACCTCAGGCTCCATGAAGCCGAACGGTGCACTCTCAACTTCAAGAAAATTTGCCCAAATGAAATTATTTACTGATGTCCACTTAATACAATCAGATTTAAGTAGAGTTTTGATCCGTATGTTTTTATTTAGTCTTCAGCCTCAAGTTACTTTTCTGTGGGCACTTTTTTGGTTTAGTTTATACTTGTAGATTTTACCTTGATTTGAGAATCTTTTACAAAGGGGAGATGAAGAAGAAATTCATGTTTTAACTCTGCCTATCTGTGGAACAGCATTTTTCCTTCTTTCTCTACTTGGAAATAATATTTTGATTTGTGTCTCCTGAGTTCATTTCTTGTTTGAAGTACCATGTCAAATGGAAGACATGACTGTCAACTCAGACCACCAATTTTGCTCAAAATTTTTTCACCTAAAGTTCAATTTTAACAAGTGTATATTCCCCCTTCCATGTGCTCTTTTAACCAAATGTTTTACTTCCTTATTGCTGGTCTAGACTCCTACATTAGTGTCCTCACTACCTCTCTCCAGTTCCTTCTGTTAATGCCACATACTCTGGCACTTGGCCATGGCAGCAACCCATGAATACACAGTCGATTCCACATTCAGTTTTCTCTAAGCTAAGATGGGAGGAAGAAAACCTCAAATAGCAAAGGCTTCAAATGACAATTATTTCTTATTAACATCGGGTGAGGGGTGATGAAAACTGAGGTTCATCTGAGGCCTGCTGGACAAGACAGAATGGGAACATATCTCCAATTGTGTCTGAAAACTACCACTTCCTATACTTTTAATGCAGGTGAACTAACAAATTCTCTGATAGCTTTAGCCAGTTTGGGTTGCTGTTTATGTCACTTGTTCCTAAGAGAACTCAACTGACCCACTTTATTAAGCAATTTGACCTTTATCCTAAGAGCACACTAGACATTGAAAGGCTTCCTTTAGAGAGATAACATATGAACAGCATACTGAAAAAGTCACTATGCTGCAGTAAGGAGAATGGAAAGAGCACAAATGTGTAGGGGAAACCCATTTCTAGACCAATGCAGAAATCAAGTGACAGAGAATTTTAGCTTGAAATTGAAAGGTTAATTTGAGAAGGAGATGTGTTAAAATTAAAGGTATATAACAACTAAATGAGATAAGAATTGGTGGTAAGGGACTGGAGTGGTGGCTCAGCAGTTACAGCACTTGCTTACCATGTTTAAGCATGTGAGTTCGAACCTTAGCACCATGTGCGAAACGAAATGTCAGAGCAACAAAACACATGAAAAATTAAATAAAATTGATTCTCTCTTTTCTCTCTCACTATCCCTCTCTCTTAAAAAAAAAGAATTGTTGGTAAATTTAACATGTGGGGAAGGAAGAAAGAAATATCATAGCTGATTAAAAGAATACAGAATTTGTGTGTGTGTGCGTGTGTGTATGTGTGTGTGTGACTAGATGCATGGCAGAGCCAGTTAATCTGTTAAGGAAAAATGGAATAGTAAATGCTTCACTAGAGAGAGAATAAAAGAGTGATTACAGAGATGGTAGTGGAGGAATGGGCAAATGTAAGTGAAAAGATACAATATAGGAAATATGTGGGATGAGTACGTAAAACATACAGTGTGAGAACTATACTGAAAAAAGGGTATTCAGAAACCTTGCTAAATGAGTAAATTACAGGTGGATTTAATATGGGGGTGGGGTAAAGAATGGGTATTTATGTAAGATGATGTATGTTAATTCATTCCTAAATCAGCAATTTTGCTATATACTATACACATATCTTGTAATATTTTATGACTTAAATATACACAATTACATTTATTTTACAAAATAAGTATTGATTTTAAAAATTAATTTTCACATGTTCAATATTATTTGCCTTTGAAACATCAAAGTGATATTACTGAGAATGTATACAGAGTTGGATATTTAAAACTTACAAAATATGTTTTTGTTGGAAAAAAATTTTGTGAGTTGTTAAATTTGGACATGAATAAATTCTTTATAGCACTTAACCTGCTCTGTGATCATTTTAGAATCTCTTTTCTGGTGATAATAGAAAAGCTAGAGTTGACAGCTATTTCATACATACAGAACTTTTCTCTCACCAAGTTTCTAATCTCCTGGAGAACAGAAAATTGACTTCTAGTACCTAGCAGAGTGGCTTGCATTTGTTAAGGGGTTAGTAAGACTTATTTCATGAGTAAATAAAGATTGCAAACAGTATCATCCATCTAATATTTCAACCTGAAATTTTTTTCTTTTGACTTTAAATGTGGTTTTTAAAATATCTTTATTCCATCTCTCTCCTATCCAGTTTGCTTTGCTTTTTCTTGTTTATCTCTTTCTATACCAATGGCCATTTATAAACAGCTCTGGTTTCATCTTTCTCTACACTTAACAAAAGATCAAAAGAGTATATTTACGTAAGTATTTTCCACACAGCATTTTTGCTTTGTGGTTACTTTGAAACAAGTAATAGCTGAGAACTGGAAGATAGGAAAAAGTCTACTTGTACATGAAACTGGTAAAGAATTTTTAAAGTATTTTACACTTCAGCTGACAGTACAAACTTTTGGGAAGAAAAATATTGAGAATGGATTATATATGTGCAAAACGTAATCAGTCCTGGGGGTCGGGGTTGTAGTTCCGTTTTCATGCATACGTCAAAGGAACTGGAGGAATATTAAGATGTGACCCACTTGAAAATTTTGTAAATATTCTGCTCCGTTTATAAGCAGAAGCATCTGCTGGATGACTAACATAACACAGATTTAATTCAAATAGTAGCAACAACAAATGTGCTTGCTGTTTATTGCCACAGCTGCAATGTGAACTGATACATCAAGCCCTCTACCCAACAGATACACATGGAAGTCCAAAAGGAGTTAGCAGGCAGACAGGAGTTATGTTAAACTGGCCTCAGCTGTGAGCCCCCTTCTGCCTATCTTCCCACACCAGAATGGCACTTCACTGCCAGAACCCACGTGATCATTTGTCATGCAAATGCTACATTTCTGGATGCCAACTACTGAAAAGACAATGACACCTGGAACCACAGTACACTCACCAAAGACCCATTATAAAATGAGATGATGTTGGAAAATATGCAGGTGTTGATCTCCAGCAGCTTTATTCAAGGAAATAAAACGAGTGGGCATGGAGCCGCAGGCACTTGTTTCAGCCTTTTCTTTCTTTTTTCTTATTTAATTACCTTGTAGCATATTAGGCTTAGATGGACTTTATTTTCATGGTTTCATTGCCTTAAAATCCTTTTTCATGGAAACAGTAATTGCAACAAAATGGTTTCTGATCATGCTAATATAGTAGAAGGATAGAATTTACAAAATGGTGAATTTATTCACTTCCATCCTTTTGAAATAAATCCTCATATGCTCAACCTAGCTGCTGTGATCTCCTTGCTTCAAGAGATTTGGAAAATCTTCCACTACCCTTAAATAAATGAGCTTATTCTTATAAATAACATTTCTTCATTCCTCCCCCTCCCTTAAAGTATGGATAGATTAGTTTTTACGGAGTGTCCATAATATGCCACGTCTTCCACCATTTTGCTGACTTGAGTCAAAGTTCCCAGAAATCCTTCAAGCCATACTTATATCCAACACTTCACTTCTCAGATGGACTCATGTGAGGCTCACGAAGATTCATCCAGGTGCCAGGGAGACACTTCCGTCTGCACAGTTCCCAGGAACCTGGAACATTCTCTTGGGGCTGTTGTCAGTCCAGGTTTGGCAGGGTTAGCGTTTTCCTCTCTGAGCCTTAGGACTGCTGAAGCTTCATGTTGGCTTATATCTTTTCTTGAAAAGGAGAAAGGGGTGAAGAACAAAGAACACTGGTATTGTACCACCAATGCATTTCAGAGCAGAGTAAACTTTCAGCTTTTATTTAAAAACCTCTTCTCTTCCTGGGGCTGAAATAAGTCCAGGATAGCTAAGATAGCTTTAATAGCAGTTAGCATTCTTCTGGAAGTTCTTGGCTGAGAGCTTTGGTTTTGTTATAAGGTTAACCTGAGCTCCTTTATCCTGTAGGGGAAGTTCCTTCATGAGATCATCCTTAACCCTGAAAATGTATTTGTCTTCGGTCATCTTACCAGTTTGCAAATTGTATGTAAAGGTCTAACATCAGTTCACAAATTCAATACATATTTATTACATTTCTAACATTGGCTGGGCATTTCAGATAAATTTTTCATTTCTCATAAGAATTAATGCGTTGGTTTTTATTTGCTGAAAAAGAATTGTCCTACATAGTGATTCAAAATAGATTTCTGAAGAATAACTTATTTAATTGCTTTTTAGAAAAAAAATAGACATAATAATGATTTTTTTCCCAAAATTATACCTTAGCTCACATGCAATTTGAGTATGAGAACGTTTTTGACATTTTGTGACCGCCCCTTCTCTTGATCTTCCGTTTCCTACCCACTTGGCCTTCCCCAAGACCTAGAAAGCCACAGAGCACACAGACTACTCTTTCTAAGCAGAGTCTCTCAACAACCTCATCAAACCTCTGACACGTATCAAGCTATCTCTTGTATTGCAGGTCAGTGATGAGCCTCATCTTTCAGGGCTGGTTTCTAAATTTCCTTGAATGTTCACAATAGGTCATCTGTCAATGTGCTCAGTCTTTAAGGTCATGTTGTACCTAGTAAATTGGCATTTGGAAAATCTGTTCAACATCTGAGGTAGATGGGAAAAATTGTGTGTTACATGCCATTAGAGTCATTTTTTCATCTTTGTTAGTTATCATTTTAGGCTAGGAAGCTGTATAGAAGGAAGGAGCAAGCTAACTGAGGGTAAATGTGAGCTTTGGAGAAAAAACAGCGATAGACAAAAGTTCCAACAACCTTCTTGCCACTTCTGTATTTTAATCACTGAATATTTAAGGTGTTGTTTTCCATTCGTAAAATGAAATTAAAATTCTACTTCTTGGGTCCCTCCTATCCATTTTTTTCTTGTCAATAATTAGAAACAAATTATAGATGTTGATATGTAGGATAATGAATTTTTAAAAAGTCTGTGAATTATGGCATCAAAATATTATGACATAAAAGTAAGCTATTGAGCTAATGAAACGGATTTGTGGTTGCATGCATCAGCATCTTCCATTCCATTTTTTTAAATCATTCTCACATCAGATACCCCTTTTCAACCCATCACTTCGCTGCAAAAGTGTTATTGTATGTGAGAGTCTTTAACATCATCCCAACTAGATACAGCATGACATTCCTTCCTTGAAAAGCTATGTATTTTTATTTAAAATCTTATATATTACCAATAACACATCTCTAACATTAGTAACTCATGAAAAAAGAAAAGCTTTATGTGACAAAAAAGGCAGATCATTTCATAAAAACTGTGGGAATATATAAATGAAAAATATACTTCCTTCTTTCAATGAAGGTATTGAGCTGTGCAGACCTCTATTAAACTTGGCAGAAAGAAAAATATTATGAGAATTATTCTCCCCACTAAAATATTTGCAAAAGTAGAACATCAAAATGAAAATCATATCTTGGTGCTCTCTATTTAGATTGTACATAGAGCTAGCTGCCCAGTCTTTAAAAATATTGCTCATAGCATGAACTTTCTATAAAGAAAAAAATAAATTTCTAAACTTTTCATTCAGGTTTTCAAGTTGGCTGAACTTCCAAAATAAAAAGTAGTTATTATCTGATTACTGATTTCAAAACAATGCTAAATATTTGCTGCATTTTTTTCTTTCCAGAGATGTATCATTCTCATAGTAACCTAGTTAATGGTTCACTAGTGGACAAAAAAATTGAGGCAATGCACATCAGCAGAGAAAACATGGTAGTAAATATCATAAATATAGAAATTCACTTTTAGGTAGTACTTTACAAAGAATTTTTGCGCTTTTAATCTTGTGTTTTCAAAGTAAGCTTTTAAAGTAAATATTAAAATCTGACTTCACAGACAAAAATAAATAAAACTCAAAGAAGGTGAGACTTGGGTCCTTGCCAGTTCCTCTTTTGGTGTTGTTCTCTCAAGAAATCCCATTCAACCTAGAAAGGCAGGCCATCACTTCTGTTTCATTAATACCACACTATATCTCTACATAGCATTGATTTGTTCTGTCTTGTGGTATATAGCTATTGGTAATTAGCTTATTTTATTCTCTTTCTTCTATGACAGAATTACCTTAATGTTGGGAACTTGATTTATATATCTATGTAATTCCCAAATGCCTGCCATAATTCTGGTACAAATAATTATTGGATGAATGTATTTAAAAAAATAATTCATGGTGTGTATGGTGGTACACACCTTTAATCCCAGCAATTTAGGAGATGGAGACAGCAGTATTTCAGGTTTGAGGCCAGCCTCTGCAATTTAGTGAGACCCTCAGTAATTTTGCAAATTCTGTCTCAAAATAAAAAGTAAAAGGGACTTGGGATGTAACTCAGTGACAAAGTGTCCTAAGTTAAATCTCCATTATATGTGTTATATATCTATAACTTATCATTGACGTATAGAATGATGTACCTGCATATAGATAGCACCTACATATACTTGGCATTTGACATTAAAAATGTTTGACAAACCAAAGATATTCTTTGAACATAAGCAAAAAGAACTTTTCTTTCATTTGTTTTCATGAGAATTAATATTCAATTATTCTAGAATTATTTTTGAGATTTTTTTTCTAGTATAAAAAATTATCTAAGCCATTGCTCAGCAGTCTTTACTAACGTTATATTAGTATGGAAAACTCACGTAAGCTGTAAACAGATATGCATCTATGCTGCTCTGTAGACATGCAGTGAATAAAAAATGATACCAAAGAATGAAGGACACCAAGGAAATCCTTGACTCAGATCCTGCTCTTTAAGAATAACTGATTTACTGAGGTCAATATTACCCATACTATTACCTACAGTATGCATGTGGGTGTATAATATATTCTCAACCAAATAAATAGCATTTTGAAGCATTTTATATGTTTCAGAAAATTGGCCAATATTTGTATCTCCTGAAGGTCTATAAGATGCTGTTTTGGTGATAAATAAAAATTTCTCCATAAGCTATCTTTTTTTTAGACATAAGAAACTAGCACAACTCTATTAGTGATTCTACAACCATATGAATAATTTGGGCAAAAATATCATGTTACATGACAAAGAAAGGAATCATATACAGAATGTGTGGTGCAATGTAGTGATTAGAAGAATAAGTGGTATAAAGAAGGCATGCAGTTACTGTGGACCAACTAAGAGAATCTGGAGTGAAGCAAAAGTGAAAACAGAGATTGGCTTCCTATTAGTTTGGTTCCAAGGAGCTATTACTAGGAACAAAGCAAGACTCATTAAAACACAGTCATTAATTTGATGACAATTTTTAAAAACGATTTATTTAAGTACTGTTTAGGTTGAATTGTGTTCTCAAAAAGATATGCTGAAGTCATACTTCCTCACACCATCACCTGTGAATGTGATTTAGGAACAAGGTCACTACAGATGTGATGAGTTTGGAAGAGACCATACCAGAATAAGGTAGACTCCTAATTCAACATGACTGATGTCCTTATATAAACAAGGAAACTTGGAAACACACACAGGGAGAAGACAGTATTCCCACCACAGGAAGGGTATGAGATTGTAATGATCCATCTACAAGGAATACCTGCGATCACTGGAAATAGGAATAGGCAAGGATCCTCCTCTAGAGGCTCTGGAGTCTTCTAGAACTGCAAGAAAGTAAATTTCTATTGTTTTAAGGTATCTAGCTTGTGGCACTTTGTACAATAGCACTGGAAAACTAACACGAGCACTTTCCTATGTACTGAAGTACTGTAAGGACTAACATATAGTTATTTTAACCAATGTATCTTGGTGATCACAATGAGTGGATTCTGTATTATGTAATGTTATTAGTATCCAAAAGGAAAAAAAAATCTGAACCCTGTAGTTTGGTTGTCATGAAAACTATAAAAAAAATTAGCTAATAATTGTAGTAACAATGACTATTATGTACATGGAGAGTGATCATTGATGCCTCCCACAATCACAGCTGATAGGCAATACTGTTCTTATTTTATAGGAGATGGAAATGAGGCTCAGTAGACCAGGAATTATCCCAATGTAAAAAGCTGTACATCAAATGCAGATCTACTAACATATGCACTGTTTTTTGCATACTGCCTTTATATATTCTTATAGATCTGAATAATAATTGGGAAAAAGAATTTGGCTGGTTTTTATTAACCGAGTTCTGACTGGATGCTTGGAAAATTACAATTAAATTCTATAACAAATCAATGGAAAAGAACTTGGCCTCAAATCACAAGCATTTACCTGAACTTTTAGTCCTGTCAATCAGCGTGATTACCAGATTTAAATATCTATTTCTTCTCCTCCACACTACTTCCCATGTGTCTAATGTATGTGTTACGTTTTCTAAAACTCAAGTTATTCTGAGTTGTCTCTTTAGGGAAATAGTATAACATATTTATTAAAGTAAGAATGAGCTTTGATATGCTACAGTCCCTATGTTCCAGGTTAGGTTCTGCCCCTTAGTAACTGTGTGAGCAGGTTTCTTACATCCTCAGGGTCCCAGTTTCCTCATTTATAAAGAAAAGGCCATAATTATTACTTCACAACACTACCACAGAGGCTAGTTGCTTAGCATAATGGTGGGCACATACACTAAGTTATTATTTCACTTATGCCTACAATAATATACTTTACTTAGAACTGGGAAAATATATTAATTATATGAAATTCACCACAAGTGTATTGTGAATTGTATTAATATATATTATTATTTAAATCATAGCTTTACAGTTTCTATCATCAAAAGGCATTTCAAAAAAGACACAGAGATTCTGTATCATTTGAAGAATTTTCCTATGAAATCAAAACACAAAATAGTTCTGAAAAGCTAATATTCACAATGAGACTGAATCTGTAAAGGTTTAAATTCTATAGAGAAAAAAATATAACATTATATAAGCAGATTTTTGCACCAAACTGCTTCCATTTCCTCAGATAAAGCACAATAGTCTCACGTTTTTCATCCAAACAATTTTACATTACAACATGAACCAAAGAATAAAAATAAAAGGTATTTACTGGGATTTTTTCCCTTCACGTACAGTCTAGCCAAAAGATTCAATCCTCCTCCTGCCCTCTAGTTGAAAAGAAAATGATGATGTTATTGGAGAAACAAAAATTTATCTATTTTCTCTTAAAATATGTTACCATAGGAATTATTCAGATTAGCTACTTTTTTGGCACCAAGGATTGAACCCAAGTTCTCCCAAATACTACGAACAATTTCCATCACCTAGTTACAACTGCAACCCCTAAATGACTTACATAACTTTGTGCTGTCATTAGGATCAATGACAGTGGGGAGAAAATTGTGGATGGTGGAATCAGAGGTTGAGGTTTTTACTCATCCCTACCACAATTACTCAGTTTCTTTGTATGCAAAATATAAATATGAATAATTGTAATTTCATAAAATAACTAACTGAAAGTATTACATAGATGTGCATAAAATGCTTGAAGACAGGGCTTCAAACAGGGTTATGAATCAATTTAATGTCAGCAATTATTATTATAAATTATATTAAATATACTAATGTATCTCAGGAAAAGAAAATGAAATGCCTAATAGATATCTTAAATAATAAAAATAGTTGCCATGTATTGAACACTTGTTCTGTGCTAAGCCTACAATGAATACTATTTTACATTGATGTTCTTATGCTCCATGCACTATTATTTCTGTAATTTTACAAACAACAGAACTAAGATATGTAAGGAGGTCTCATTTCTACACTCTACCAAGTAGAAGAGCCAGGATTATTTGTACTGTTATTCAACTTTTACCAAGCAGAAAGAGGAACCTTAGGATTCAGAAACTTCCATTAGGCCCTTTCTCCTGCCTCCAGGATACAGATATGATTTTCACTTTGAACAAGTTTCTAAAGTTTAATTTTCTTAGAACTGGAACCTAAAACATACTTTTGTGAAATCATTATGAAAGTGATGCAGAGATGGAGCACTTCTGGGAGAAGAAAAAAGAGGAAGAGCAGGGAAATACCCTTATTGCCCAGGAGGGTCAGCTATGCCACACAGTTGGTCCCACCTCAGGACAAAGCAGGCAGGACTTTGTGCCCTGTGTTAGTCAGTTGTGCCTTCTGATAGCTTGAGGAGAGAAGAATTAAGATGTTCCTAATCCCCTGAGCAAGGCAACTCTTCTTCCTCCAAAGTGAATACTCTTACAGGGGCTCTCTCTGATGCCAAAATCTGGGGAAAGCGTGCACTGGTCTAATGAAGGGGATTTGGGAAGAGCACCAATAGCATGTCTCCTGGCCCTTGTTTCAAGGTATTTCTTCATAGAGGCCCAATATCTCCTTAAGTCAGTGAGTTTTATATCTGAGCACTAGTTCAAGTCAAGAAACTAGGATTTTGACTGTTCAATGATTTCAGCATTCTGCTTATTCATACACATACATAAGCGTACACATGTGTGTGATAAATGCATGTTAGAAACATCAGAACATTTTTTTGCTGTTTCTTCATGTTGACCTGTTCCATAATGCTCAACTAGCATTTCTGCAGATCACGGTGAGCAGGTGACCCTGGCTATCATTTTGACTTAGCTGCCCATTGCTGTGCAGGGATCCTATCATCCCACTGATACAAACAGCGTGTGCTAGTATTGACATCTCCTGCCATCAAGGCCTGTTTTAGAAAGTGTGACCACTGATCTCAGTGGAGTGGTGCCCTCCTTACAAGCACACATTTTATCTTGGGAAATAATTATCTCATGGGTTTCTAATCATTTAAAAATCCAGTCTGATTTCCCAATTGCTTTGAGCTATTCTATTCTTTGACTCCAGTCTGTCATAGATTACTAGTTTTTATATTTAATGTAGGCCATTTTATTTTCTAAGATAACAAGAGCCAATCAAATGGTATGTTAGAATCACTTTCCAATGGCCTTGTCAGAGTATTAAATCCTGTGTCATGGGAGGATGTTCCATTATCAGAAAACTCCAGTTTTTCAATTTATAGTGTGTCCTCTTTGATCCACTGCTCTCAGAATATACTCCTGGGCATATTTTCCTTCTTCCTACTGATACATGTTAACCAGTCTTGCAGCTCCTTTGGCATATAATCCATAGTTTCCTTTAAGAGGCCAAGAATTTTCAAAGACAGGTTTTATTTAATGCCATCCTCATTAACATGGTTTATACTAAGTAAAATAAATAAAAGTCAGCTTTCCCATAGTGATTTCTGGGTTTTAAGCATATAAACGCTATTTACTCAAATGATAAATTTTACCTACATATGTCTCTCAAAAAATATTTCACTTGAAAAAAAATCACAATCTTTCTATAATTACAAATGATTAAAATAGATAAGAATAGATCCCAAGGAGAGTGTGCCTTGTTTATAAAGCATCTACCTCATTCAAGACCTTGCCATAGCCAGGCTAAGAGATAGATCTATTCCAAGTTCTCATGAGCACCTACCTAATTATTGAAATCTTAAATCTCAGGTTCCACTCCTTCTTTGTTAGGGTTTAACTTTGGTGTAGGGCACTTGCCTCCCCTAACATTCCACCTTCTCTATAGATCTTCAATTCTTACAATCAGGTCCTGCCTGGTCTTCTATTCTATCTGAAGTCTAGCTGTGTACAAAGAGAGTCTCTAAAAGAGCTACTAAGGAGGCTCCCTGACCTTCCCACAAGGCTGATCATAGATGTGAGTCTCTTGTGACACATATCAATAGTCATAAAATTCCACAGTCCTTATAATTACTATTTTTATCAAATCAAAATTCATCACCTAGAGAATTCCCTTCTATAAGCAGTCTCTTCTAGTTAATCAGTAGTAATTCTTAGCAATCACACTGCTATAGTGTTCCAGGCAATGATGATAATTCACCTGTTTTATTGAGTTCTGTATCGCCAACCTGCTAGCCAGTAATTCACCTTCAGAATCCTATTCTTACATTCTGATTCTAAGGATCAGTTTTGGTGTCATCTTTGCTCACAGGTTAGAGAAAGAAAATAAATCTACTTCTTAAACCTGGTATTTGAGGACCTCAGTGTTATATTTGGAGACACTATATTCTCCACTAGACACTCCATTTAAAAATGGAAGCAACTCATTTACATATATGTGTTATAACTGAAAACATGAGTCATTTATTAGATTAATAAGTCTGTGAGAAAGAATATAAACTACTGCATGCATTTAATCTGTGAAATTCCAGTAACAAAATGTATTAACTCAGTTGTGCACAGGTTAATGCAAAAAAACCCTACAATATTTCAGAAGATTATAGTGTGAAACTTCCCCACAATTGCTTTCAATGACATGTTAGAAATGTAATCTCTATTCTTAAAGTACGTGATCAGACTATTAACACCTGTGCATAAAGAAAATTCTTCTCCAAGGAATCACACAGAAATCACCAATAAAGTGTACATTATGCAATTGTATTTTTGTTTTCTCAATAGTTAATAGGTTCTGGGTAAAGGTAATGAAAAATGTTGCTCTGTATCTGTCCACATATTTAATGCATTTTAAGTTCCTGTGGTGCAAAAAGACTATGTCTTCTTTTTAAATATTTAATAAACTACATTCTTTTAGCAGCTTCAGTTTAGGATGCTGGCTGCCAAAACTCTTGTCTTTATTTAGAGGTCTGATCCATGCCTGAGGTGAAACTTTTTATTTTCACCTCAAGTCACTTAAAGACTTCCAAGTGTCATAATCTCTTGACATGTGCAGAATCCTCAGTCAAATTGTTAATTCTTGAGTGGGCTCCTTGAGGAAATGAAGTGACAAAATAACAAAAAGCTTCCTTATTATATTACCAGTATTAATTAATCCTTCATTTGTGTGTGCAAATTTCCATTCATATTTTCAGGAAAACCAAAAACAGGATAGGAATAACAGTGGAAAAAACAAAGGTCTATTACATTAGAGATGGAAGTACAAGAGGCAGGAGGGTCTCCCCAGGTACACTGCTGAGGAATCAGATTCTTCTAAAGATACTAAGAGCTTTATGTGAGAAATTTAATTGGGATTCTCCTTAGACCTACATATTTCAACAGTGATTCCAGACCTCCATCTTTTGAACACACACCATCAACAAGGAACGTCTTATGGGGGATAAAACATTCAGTTCTGTAATCCACTATTCTCAAAGTATTGTTGAATTCCTGCATGCAACCTCCCTCCCAGAAACTTGGAAATACAGGAAAGAGCCTTGGAATCTTTCATTTCACTTTCTCATTAGCCTGAAAGTTTTCAGTATCAGAAAACATGGTTGACCAAGGCTCGGCATAAACTTGTCTTTCTGAGCGCTCATCTGTATAAAATGTAAGCTTTTTATCCATTACATAAGAAAATCTAGTTATTCCCTAGGATTAATCTCTACAACAGTATAGTCAATTGTAGCTAGTAGGCATTTGTTGACCTGCAGTTGTCAACACCTTAAGTTCTTCAAATGAGCAATGTTTCTCTCCAACTCTGTAATATAAAAATTAGATGCCCTAGAAATTTTTATGTCTATTTTAGAGGTACAACTTATCATCAAAATCATGTTTATTGAAAAGTTTTCTTGGCAATTTACTTGTCGTAACTGTCTATTGAACTGACAGACTCAGCTGGCAATAGTGTATGTTTATTCTCATGTACTTATGGATTGTGAAGAGATGCAGTGACAATAAATGTAAAAAAAAATTATGACTATCAAACTTCCAGATGGTGAGATTTGTTTTGTTATAATTCCATATTCCAAGGTATGAACTAAATCCAAAGTTCAGAAAGAGAAATGCATTATGATTTTATCATGCTGTGAGAAAATAACTGCTTTGGAATTAGTCAACTTATCCAAAGAGTCACAGAAAAAATGTTGCTTTTCTGTCTGTGAAACAGACAGGAAAGTGTGAGCTAGGAAGGTAAATCAATATGCAAAATAAATTTTACTTTATAATTTTTAAAGGTACGGGCCTTAAAAGAGATAGAAAAAGACATTTTGGAAACAGAAAATTTTGAATGAATACAGATGGATATAATTGTGAGAAGTACAATAAAGAAATAATAGATATCCACATCACATTTGATATTTCTTAAAAGGTTACCATATTAGTTCAGGATGTTTAGCCTTTTTGCATTCCAGTAGCCTGCTATATGTCAACCAAAATATTGTAAGTTATGGTCAGAGGCATTTATATTATAAGAACATTAACATACATGCAAGCATTCATCTAGCATATATTTATTGAGAGCCTATTACACAAGTCACTGATAAGGATTTTCCCCCTCTTTTAAAATCTTTAAAAAACACTCTAAAATTCATTTTCTGCATTAATAAGAATTGTACTTGTAAAGAATATTTTTGCCTGGTGTCAACATATATTTCGTGATAAGTAATTACAAATTAAACATTACATCAAATACCATCAATTAATTTATCATTGACCTCATATTAACTTATGAAATGTTTCTCTGAAAGAATCCTGAGAAGTTTCTTCTATTCATAATCCTCTGTAACATATTCAGTTATCAAAATAATGCCTTCTATTTGTTATTTTAGAACTCAGGATTTGTTAAACCTAAATAAAATTGGGTGAGCCATATTTAAGATCACATACTTCAAATTTAAGTTTTTGTCATTTTAAACATGTTTCCTGAATTTTCATATCATAAATAAACCTATTTTATTAATAATACATAGCTTAGAGACTGAAAGTACATTGAAAAAGTTAAGTGTAAACTATTTTAAAACTTTCATTTTCCTGCTAAATTAAAAATTAGATGATAAGTTTCAAGGAACTCGTTTTAAGTTATATAACAAATTTCAAGGAAGACTTTTTTGATTCTACAACAAATGTTTCCTT
>PVKS010042741.1:0-15260 GCA_004027875.1 Aplodontia rufa | reverse complement strand
AAAAAAAAAATACATCGAAGAGCAACAAATTTAGTAATAACAATAGAGATTAAAAAGCATTAAAAAGATAAAAATTTAAAAAGTTAAAAGTACTAGCAACAACAACAACCACAAAAAAGAAAATAAAAGGGAGTTGGGAGGGTTCTGAGTTTTTGCCCCCTAAGTCAGTGTGTACTATGGGGGAGTGCATTCAGAGCTGACATCTAGCTGGAGACTTCCCAGTTGAGCTTGTCGGAGTGAAAGAAGTTTGGTAATCTCCAATGGCTGTGTGTTTTCCTAGGGGATCTCACCAAATTTTTCTGCTGTAGAGAGGTAGAAGACACTGCCTTTTCCTGCTTCCTGTGAGAATAGAGTTCAGTACCACCTGAGATACACTCCTGGGCAGATTATTTTCTGCCTGACCAAACTCCTGACCCTCTTAAGACAGGGACCTAGAAGCTGTTGGGAGTCTAGTAGATCCTGGTGTAGATGTACGGGTCTCTGACTGCTCCAAGAAGAGTGGCCAGTCTGAAGCTAGCTTCCCTGGGATCGCTGTTGCCCCACTCTTGGATGTCTTGTGATCTTCAGTGGCCACAAGAGAAGTTGTGTGGGGTTGTTTAAGTCCCAGCAAGGGAAGACAGGTGTGAGGGAGATGCCAGCCCAAGTAAACCAGTGTTTATATAGGTCTCAAATGCAACCACTAGGGGATGTGGAAGCCCAGTCCCATCTGAAGAGTTCAGGACCTATGTAGTATTGACTATGAACAGAAAACGAAGGCTGAAATTGAGCCCAGGCTGCCTCTTTTGTTCGAAGGTTCCTGAGGCTGATGCTAGTCCCTGCTATGTTCGAGAGAGTTACAAATAGCTTTTGGAGTAACTGCATCGAGTGGCCACCTTGGGCAAATATGAACTACTGAGCAGAGTTCTGACCATGCCTTTCAGGCATGTAAGAGGGCAGGCAGAAAGCCACCACTTGCATGTCCCAGGAGCAGGAGAGGGGGTTCCCAGTCCCACACAGCCCCCTGGGCAGATGGCCAGGACACAGAGCATTTAGATCTGCTTCTCTGTTCATTGAGACTGAGGTCCCTAATAGGAGTGTATTCAATGGGTCTGGTTTCATTTTGGCGAAGGAGTGACCAGCCCTGCCCTCAGGGAAATTTGAAGACCAGATGGCTAATTTGCATGCATGAACAACTGTAGGGTTGATATTTTGAGTGCTTAAATCTTCCCCAGGGCTGAAGATTCGGAGGCCACTGACTGCAAGTACAGGAGTCTGTTTGGGCATTCCCAGCTGAGACTGAGATAAATTATTTATGCCCTGCTTCCTCCACACTGGGATAAATCCCTGCCCCTGGGCTATGAAGCCAGCAGTGGCCAGAGCAGATGTGACTTACTCCCAGTTTAAGGTGGTTATTGAAAGATCTTTTTCTTTGGTGTTAATGAATTAAGGGGGACAATCTCCCCACACACAGTGAGCCCAGTCGTACTGTTGGAGACCACATCCAATTCCTGCAGCGTGAACTTTTGCTCAGGAGTGCTGGGGGATTGCTGCTGATGGCGTGGGTGCCATGTTCTCTCCCTGGTTTGACTTTCAAGCCTGAAAAAGGTTCTAAATCTGAGATTGCTATATGACAAATCATTTTTCTTGCTTCACTTTTGTAAATAATCAAACTTAATCTGATAAAACTAAACGCATTTTACAAACTAATTGGCTTATCTCTATCTTTGGTAAAAACTGGTTTGACTGCAAAGGGGAAAAAAAACCTTATGTTTTTAAAGAAAAACTATAAAAGATTATAGTTCTGTCCATTCCTTTTGATAGCTTTTTTTCCTCCTTAAAGAGAGAGGGGCAGTGAGAGAGAAAGAGAGAATCAATCTTACCTAGTCTTTCAAGTGGCTTGCTGTGTACATGGTGCTAGGGCTCAAACTCGTGTCCTTGCGCATGCCAGGCAAGGACCCCAACCACCAAGCCACTGCCCCAGCCCTCTTTTTTTTTTTTTTTTTCCCCATTTTACTTTTCAGGGCTGAGGACTGAATTCATGGCCTTGCGCATGCTAGGCAAGCGCTCTGCCATTGAGCTAAATCCCCAACTCTGCCCCAGCCCTCTTTTGGAGAGCTTTAAAATTTTTCTATCTACAGACCAGACTAGATCCTAAATCCTTTATGGTTTCTTCATTTCTATTTTTATTTTGTGACAAAAGTGTTAAGAAAAAGAGCCGTTTGGCCAAGCACAATGACACACACCTCTAATCCCAGCTGCTCTGGAGGCTAAGGCAGGAGGATCACAAGTTCAAGGCCAGCCTGAGCAATTTAATTAGACCATAACTCAATATGAAAGAAAAGGACAGGGCTGGGAATGTAGTTAAGTGTTGAGTATTCCAAGGTTAAAAAAAAAATCCACAACAAAAACAAAAATCCAGGACGTCTCTTTCCAAAATCCCAATAAACCAAATTGGATGACTTGAAGTAAATTTTACTTTTTTTATTAGAAGTATATAGAGATACAATTAAGGGGGAAACATTCTCAAACCATCAATAACCAATGTATATATAGTTTGTTATTGAGAGGTAATGCCAAAACATGGATGACCACCTTGGGTTTCCCCTGTTGCTGTTTCCCCCTGAAGAACTCTTGCGTTAAATGGGTATCTCATGGAGGAATGACATCTGCTTCTGAGATGGTTCCTCCATATTCCCACTTCCAGTCTCCTAGGAGTTCTTCATACACCCTCCTCCCCTCCCCATCCCCATCCATACGCCTCCAAGTATCCTAGGGAGCCATCCCCCTGTTACACTGAGAATCATACAATTTGAAGTTATTGTTAGCTTAGCCGTCTAACATACTGCTTCCCCATGTATTCTAGCTTCCACAGATGAGAAATATCATTCGGCCCTTGAGTCTCTGAGACTGGGATACTTCACTGAGCATAATTCTTTCCATCTCGATTCATTTGGCTGCAAAAGCCATAATATTGTCTTCTCTAATGGCCGAGTAGAATTCCATTGTAAATTTTAAGAAGACTCATGACTCACACTTGTTATCTGGGCCTCAAAGAAAGTCCATTGAACTACTCAGTGCCATAAATGGAGACACTTAAACTGCAAATCATGATGAGGGACTGATGTCAGAACAAGACTTCATATCATAATGACACCATTCTTCTTTTTTATTTTTTCCTTTGTTTTGTGTATCTTTTTTTCATGTGGCAGTATAATGCTATATTTAAATTTTCACAATCAATAGCTACTGTGGGTAACATGAAGGAACATCTAAGGAATTTTTTAGTCTACATAGTGGGTAACAACAGCAACATCCCCAGAGCAACTTAGGTTCAAATTATACTAGTCTTCCCTTTTATAACACTCTCTTAATTTAATCTCATCATGGGATACCAAATAATAAGGTGGTTTAAGAAATGCTAAAACTACATGCTGGATCTGGGAAACTGAACCTGAACTACATAGGAGAACAGCCTCTATGGTTAAAACAGGGCTCCCCTAGTTCCCCTTGGTCATTTGATGTAGACTACTGGTTAATTTTTTTTTTTTTTAAGAGAGAAGGATAGTGAAAGAGAGAGATACAGAGACAGAGAGAATCAATTTTTACTGAGTTTTTCACATGGCTTTTGTTACTCTGACACTTAGCTGTGTACGTGGGTGCTGGGGTTTGAAACCGTGTACTTGCGCATGCCAGGCAAGCACTGTAACTGCCTAGCCACTGCTCCAGCCCCACTGGTTAATTTTAAAAGTAGGTTCTTGATTCAAAACTATTTTGCAAAGTGGATTTGTTAGACTCTTGTTGGCTTTGTTTTCTATGTTTTCAACTTTATGCCTACTTACTATCAAAATTCTGCAGAAGTACAACTCCTAACAAAATGCCAGTCAAATGCTTTGAGATGATAACCATCACCTACAGAACAAATAAAGTTGAACTGAACAATGAATCCCAGTGTCAGAACCACTCTTTTCTAAAGCCTCTTTGTTACTCAAATGTGGCTAAAAGGGTTTCAACACTACTTACTACTTGCCAGTAACTTTGCCCCATGTGGAAATAGATTAGACCAACAACCACAACAGGTACACACTGGCAATGAGGATTAATCAACACCTATTGGATGGTTGATCGGTGATTTTTTTTTTTAAGAGAGAGGGACAGTGAGAGAGAGAGAGAGAGACAGACAGAATCAATTTTTACTTAGCTTTTCATGTGGCCTTCATTGCTTGGACTCTTGGTTGTGTATGTCGTGCTGGCTTTCAAACCCGTATACTTGCACATGACAAGGCAAGTGCCATAACCGCTGAGCCACTGTTCCAGCCCCTGATGGGTGATATTTTAAGAGGAAAAACATAGATTAAAAATAGGAAATGTGGAAGCTTTTGGAATCAAATTGATTGTGTCAACCCTAACAAAATAAAAAGCATAAATAAATGGTGGGTGTCCATGGGAGGATTCTCATTCATAGTAGCCTGGTACAACCAAGCCTGCTAGGACCAGGATCATGCATAAAGGCTGCTGCAACCTTGTACAAACTCTAACTGCATGGACATCTTTCCAGTAACTGTCCACGCAACTTTGGAATGGCTCCACATATGCTATTAGTCTCTGTGGCCAGGGATCATTGTTTCAAAATATCTTGCGTAATCATCCTCATTTCTTCCTTTCCACACTTCTTTCCTCAATCTCTTTTGATATGTTCACAATTAACTATGACATGTGTATTCCCATTTCAATGCTGTTCTATTCCAACAAACATAAATTTTTGCAAACTCTCTTATTGTTATTTAGGTTGACATTTGCTACTTTATGAATTCTGCTAGAGAATTTCTCTATTCCCATTCACTACTGCAAAATATCTGGGGTCGGCCAGTTGTATTTGGATATCATCCCCCAAGGAACATATCACACATCTATGAAGACGTAGATCATGGCCAGGAAGGGAGGCAGCAGTCAGGGGACACAGTGGCTGACAAATCTCTCTGTGTTTACCTCTCCTAAGACTGTGGGGTGGGGTGGTCTTGAATTACACCTTGGAATGCTCTGCAAAAGGTAAATTTTTCAGGATAAAGGTTGAGTCCAGAGAAACCAATGGAAATATTTAATTATCTGATCTTACAATAAGGATTCTAGGATGAAGGTGGGACAAACTAACCAGTCTTAATTTGGAAAGAAAGGTTCTTAAAGGGAGAATGCTCCTTGAATGTTACATTACAAGAATCAGAAGTGCTGTGTGTTTGATGAGTAAGGAAATTTCCATGGCCCTAATTACGGCATGCTGGAGAACAACTGCCAAATGATCAAATTTCAGTAAATGGAAAGGAATTGACACTCCTATTTTCCAAAGATTTAAAAGGTTATCTCTTCCAAATAGTTGGATACCTATTGCAGGGATCGGATGGTATTTCTAGTGAACACTCAAGAGTGTTGGCAAATAATGTAATTTTGTAGCTCAGGGTGTATTTCTCTTTATACAACAGTTACTTGTCTAAATCCTAAGGTCATGCTCATTGGTTACTGAATAAAGTTACGAAAGTAATCAGTACAGCACCTGAACAGTTTAATTGCTCAGATTTCTGAGTATCACTTGCATCCAGGGCAAAGGTTTTGGCAAGCATGCAACTAGGTAACTGATATATATATAGTTCAAGGTTCTGAGAAATGAGCGAAAAGAGGCTCACGAGGATGATGATGAAGCTCTCTTTGTACCCAAATAGTGCCTGTTTTGAAAACATGTCTTCCATTTAACTTCCTCTATCTATTTACATACAATGATTCTTCCTTTAAAGATTAAGGGTAAGGGGTTGGAGTGGTTGCTCAGTGGTTATCGCACTTGCCTAGCATGCATGAGGATGCAGGTTGAAACGCCAGCAGCAGATACACAACGAAGTGTCAGAGCAACAAAAGCCATTATGAAAAACTAAATAAAATTTATTGTCTCTCTCTTTCACTGTCCCTCTCTCTTAAAAAAAAAAAAAGGATTAGGATGAGGCCAGGCAGAGTGGTGCATGTCTGTAATATCAGTGACTTGGGAGGCTGTAGCAGAAGGATTGCAGGTTCAAATCCAGCCTCAGAATCTCAGTAAGGCCATAAGCAATTTAGCGAGACTCTGTGTCAAAATAAAAAAATAATAATAAGGGCTAGGGATGTGGCTCAGTGGTTAAGCGTCCCTGGGTTCAATCTCCAGTATAAAAAAGATTAACGATGAGGACCCTGACAGGAAGAGACAAGTGACCCCATTATAGTACCAGTTTCTTTGGAAAAACTTGCCTCAGTTTATATGCTTTGAATAAGAATATCAGAGGATTTTGTACACAAGATCATACATAATATAAATTCCTGGAAACCTCAAGCCATTGGGAAAATCTAAATGTTTGAAGATGTGGAGGAGAAGGGATCTGAGCAGGATACAGAGGAACAAAGATCCTCTTTTGTGGTTTCATCACTCCCACATACTGTTGTGGTTTGTTATTCTTCTCATAAACTTTTTATTTTTAATGATTTTACACTTATCCAAACTTGCAAAAATAATAGAGTTCCATATGCCCTTCCTCAAGCTTACCCTGTTAACATCTTATGAATCATAGTAAAAAATATCAAAATCACTAAATTATGATTTTTTTCTTTTTTTTTTTTTTTTTGAGAGACAGGGAGAGAAAGAGAATCAAGTTTATTTAGTTTTTCATGTGGCTTTCGTTGCTCCCGACACTTTGTTGTGTACGTGGTGCTGGGGTTTGAACTCATGTATTCATGCATGCCAGGCAAGCACCATAACTGCTGAGCCACCACTCCAGCCCCCTAAATTACTGTTTTCTTTGGGGGGGTGTTTTTGTTTTTTTGTTAAACATGGTCTTACAATTAGGAGGGATTCATCATTGAACAATCAATAACAAATGTGTAATGATAGAACAAGCCAAGGCTGGTGCCATTCCATGGTTTCCCCCATGGTTCCATGTTTCCCCCCACTTAAACCCCAAGTTAATTGGACTTCTCATGAAAGTTGAAGGTTCCCCACTGGGTTGAATCCCCCATACTCCCTCCCTCTGGTCTCCTTGATATCCTTTCTATTCCCTTTTCCCCTCCCTGCCCCCTCCCTACATCCCCCAGCATCCTAGGCAAGGTTCCCCCTGCTCGTGTAAAAATTCATACAAGTTGAGGTTATTATTAGCTTAGCCATCTATCATACTGTTTCCAATTGTATTCTAGCTTCCGCAAATGAGAGAAAACATTTGGCCCTTGAGACTCTGAGTTTGGGATATTTCACATAGCATAAGTTTTTCCATCTCCATCCATTTGGCTGCAAATGCCATAATATCATTTTCTCTAAGAGCCAAGTAGTATTCCATTGTATATATGTACTAAAGTTTTTGAATCCATTCATCAAGTGAGGGGCATCTGAGTTGGTTCCATAACTTAGCTATAGTAAATTGAGCTGCTATACACCTTGATGAAGCTGTATCTCTATAATATGCCAATACTGGCTCTTTTGGGAAGATACCCAGCAGTGGAATATCTGGGTCACAAGGCAGTTCCAGCCCTAATATTTTAAGGAATCTCCAGACTGCTTTCCAGAGTTGCTGTACCAGTTTGCAGTCCCACCAGCAATTTAACAGTGTTCCTCTTTTCCCACATCCCTTCCAGCATCTGTCATTGTTTGTATTCTTCATTTTTGCCCTAAATTACCATTTTTAAAACACTGTTGACATGACAGTATCATTGAAATTAAGTTACTGCTAAGGTGAAGAAAGGACTTGTTCAAACAGGTAGTACACTGGCTATGGCAAATGGAAATATGGAGTTCTGTGATTAGGTCATCCCCTGGTACTACTCTTGAGGCAGAGGCCTCCCTCTGAATAAAAAAATGGAATAAAATACAAAACGAGCAAAAGAGAGCAGCATGGGAACCTGCGCCAAGGAATTAAATCCATCTAAAATGCAAACTACGGGGGCTGGCTCAGCAGTTGGAGCACTTGCCTGGCATGCGCAAGGACAGGGGTTTAAACCCCAGCACCACATACACAACTAAGTGTTGGAGAAAGAAAGGCCAGATGGAAAAAGAAATAAAATTGATTTTCTTGATCACTCTTTAAAATATATATATAAAAATAAAATGCAAATTTCATGAGCTAGTGCCCAAAGCAGTTGGAGACCAGAGGGTGGGCGGGTGGAGCTTGAAGTGCCACCTTTAAATTCAAGGGGCTGAGAGGCCCCAGGTACTGTTTACTCTTTTCTTGCACTTTCAGATTCTAGCCGGAGAGACAAACAGGAAGAATCTGGAGAGGGCAGCTGCTCCAGGTTCCAAGCCTTTTGAGATGCTTAAGAGGCCTACATTCCTGTACTTTTAGAAATAATGCAACAGGTACTCAACTTTAGGAAGCTGACAGAACAGGCCCAAGAATATCAGAAAACACCAATTCATGCAGCTTTCTCTTCTCTTCAGGTGGATACTGATGGTTGTGGAAAATCACCAGAAGCCACTCAACCAGGCAGCAAACCCCTTACTGTTTCGACATCTACAGACTCAGGCCCTCCTGGGAATGCACTGCCTCCAGCCCTTATCAGAGTATCCCCACCCTGCTGAGCAGCTCAGTCTAATAGCTACCCTACTGAAAAACCTAGTTTAACCAGAAAAATTCCTTTTGTGAACACCCCCACCTATTCAGCCCATAAAAGATCACCTATCAGAAAGCCAAGCGGCCATTTTCCCCCTGGAAAGGGCGTCCCTGCAACTTGCAATAAATCTCCCTGATCTATTGAAGTCTGGATCCTTTATGTGCCTTGAACCCTTTTTTCCAGCCTCTTTTCCTTTCAGACACAAAGAAGGAGATTGGAAAAAGTCCATATAAGTTTTTTTATTTATTTCTTTATTTGAGAGAGAGAGAGAAGGAGAGAAACAACTTTATGTAGTTCTTCATCTGGCTTTTGTTGCTCCAATGCTTAGTTGTGTATGTGGTGCCAGGGTTTGAACTCAGGTCCTCATGCTTGCCAGGCAAGCACTGTAACAGCTGAGTCAACACTCCAGCCCCTTTATTTATTTATTTTTTTAAAGAGAAAGAGGGACAGCAAAAGAGAGAAAGAGAGAGAAAATGAGAATCAAGTTTATTTAGTTTTTCACGTCGCTTTGGTTGCTCCAACACATAGTGTACGTGGTGCTGGGGTTTGAATCCCTGTCCTTGCACAAGCCAGGCAAGTGTCAGAACTGCTGAGCTACTACTCCAGCCCCAAGTTCTTTATTCATAAAAAAACCTTTTCCTTGGGATTTCATGAGCTCTCATATTCTTCTAAAGTCAGGGCTAACTGTAACTCTGATTCAAGAGTGCATTTTGCGGTTGGAGTGGTGGCTCAGTGGTTTTTGCGCTTGCCCAGCAAGCTCAAGTACGCAGAGTCAAACTCCAGCACCATGTACATGACGAAGTCTCAAGCAACGAAAGCAGCATGAAAAATTAAATAAAAATTATTTCTTTTTCTCTCTCACTGTCCCCCTCTCTTTAAACAAACAAACAAACAAACAAACAAAAAACACCTAAAAGTGCACACTACTCTGCTAAAGATGTTTACATCCTCCTTTACTAGCCATTTCATTTTTGGGGGATTTGAGCTGAATTTTACTGGTGAATTCACCCATCATTTTGTGTATCTAAATATATTTTTCAGTCAGTCTTGTTTTAACTAACTAGAGATCTTAATCTTGGTTCTTTTTTTTAGTGCTTTTTTTTTTAAGAGAGAAGGACAGTGAGAGAGAGAGAGAGAGAGAGAGAAAGAATCCATTTTTATTGAGTTTTTCACATGGCTTTCGTATCTCCAACACTTAGCTGTGTACGTGGGTGCTGGGGTTTGAACCCGTGTACTAGCACATACTGAGCAAGCACTGTAACCGCTGAGCCACAGCTCTAGCCCCTTTACTGCTGACTTTATTCAAAGGTCAATTATTCAAAGAAAGGCTCTAAAATCTGTTTCCTGTTTGTTTTTTATGTGCAACCGGTATTGTATTTTTGTGTACCTGTGTGTTATATGTTGTGTTAATGTGGTACCAAATGGCTTATAAATGAGTGCTCATAAATTTTTAAAAGTGGATCCAAATGACTTTTAGTTCACATGACTTAAACATTCAAAAAGAGGTTCAATTTAAATTGGTTAAACATTTAAAGGTATAATAAAGTAGAGTAAATCAAAGTAAAGTTTAAAGTATAGGTGTGTGTGTGTGTGTGTGTGGGTGTGTGTGTGTGTGTGTGTTTAAAGAGAGAGAGGGACAGAGATACAGAGAGAATCACTTTCATTTAGTTCTCCATATGGTTTTTGTTGCTCTGACTCTTAGTTGTGTATGTGGTGCTGGGGTTCAAACCCACAACCTTGCACATGCCAGGCAAGCCCATAACCACTGAGCCACCACTCCAGCCCAGTATAGGTGTGTTTAGATTGCAAGCCCATGTTTTTATAGGTGGTTATCCAATAGTGTGTTGGTTTCTACAAATGTTTAAAGTGTAATATCCATTGCTTCTAGGATTTTTCTTCAAGAGGGGAGAAAAGGCTTGTGCTGTTTATGTATATTTTTCTGATATATTGATTTTATGTGTAACCTAAAGTTAACTGCTAAAAACAAGTAAACTAGATTTAACATAAATGGGATCAATCTTCATAATATGCTTGTTAAAGAAGATATCTGATTAATTTACAAAGATAAAATACTAAAATACCAACAGCCAATATAAATTCAAGTACTCTTGGCTTCAATTCTACAAGGTGACATATTTGGGTTCTTAAAATATGCTTCTATAAATTGATAAATGAAAAAAAAAGTCCAAATTTTCTTTCATTCTGTTTCTTTACTAAAAGCCAGGTTAAAATTCTAACAGATGTAATTCTCTTTTTTTAAAATATTACCTCCTTATTCCAATTTCTTTTTTTTTAAAGAGAGAGAGAAAAGAGAGAGAATGAATTCTATTTAATTTTTCATGTGAATTTTGTTGTTCCAACACTTCATTGTGTACCTGGTACTGGGGTTTGAACTCACATTCTTACCCATGCCAGACAAGCGCTGTAACTGCTGAGCTCCTGCTCCACCCCATAACAGATGTAATTCTATATGTAAAGAATTCAAAAGGTTTCAAGCTGTATCTCAATTAAAAGTACTGTAAATAGCAATGTATTTGATCTTATTAAGAGTAGTAATTTGAAATTTCAGAAATTTTATAAGGATCATGTCAGAATGCAGATTTAACAAAGGGTCAGCAAATAGTAAAGAGATATAGAAAGTCCTAGGTATGGAAATGTACTTTGGTATTGGGACAGTTTTAGAAGAGAGAATAAAATGGCTAGGTAGTCAGGACCATGGGCCCCATTTAACCACACCTAGAAGCTGGCCAGTAGAGAGCTGTTAACAGGTATGCTCAGGGCCTTCAAATGCAAACGACCATGACACTCACCTGTGGGAGCAACTCTTTTGTCTCAGAAAGGGGAAAACTAAGAAGTAGGGGTGGACACATATGGGAACTTGGAAAGAATTGCTACCTGTTCTGTATAGATTTTAACCAATGACTTCGGTGCTTCGTTTCAACGCCTGTTTTGCATAGATTTCAACCAATGAGGTAGATGCATTTCTCAATGCCTGCTTTGCATGAATGTTAATTATGCTCAGACCCCAAATCAATATAACCCCTGGCTTAACTTCCATTAAAGGGTGTCCTGCTTCCCCTCTGCTTTGCGGAATCTCTGGTCTCCTTCCTTAAATAAATCCTCCTTTTTACTCCTTTTTCTGTGATTGTCCATGGATTTTATTCTTCAAATTCGTGAGACAAGAACACAGAAGATTGCTGCCTAATTCCTGGGGTGAATTTCCACCACACCAAGAACTGCAACACCCATCTTTTAGCTGGAGAGCTGCTAACACTATTTCGACTTCAGAAACATGCAGCCAGCCCAAATTCCCAGTTTTATCTGGGAATAGCTGCAAACACTAGAAGCAAGCTATTTTGGCTGCAGGAATCTGCAGCCAGCCCAGACTCCATTTGCCAATGGAAGCAGAGAATCCAGCCTCATCTCAAAAACCCCGCATCAGTATGGAAATTAAAATGAAAGTAATGTCTCTGGATGAGAAAGTATTTTATATGGTACAGTAAGCAAGGTATAGGGTGTCTAAGCAAGTTGCAGGTTTGTGAAGAGTAAATCTCAAAAGTCTGAGTGTGATTGGCACAAAGTTATTTAAGATTTCTCCTAAGGTCAAATATTAGTGTACTGCCATAACAAGGGTTTCTTCAAACATTGTCTGTTCTTGTGTATCAAGATAATTCCTTATGATAGGTTTTATTACTCAGGGAAATGAAATCTTAAAAGAAATTAAAGCTTGTATCTGTTTTAAAGTCTTTTAAATCATTATTTTATAACGGATTAAATAAACATCTGTTTTGGGTTATCACAATGTAGTTGATTTCTTAATGTATGTGACTAAAAATAAATTTAAGAACTAAATGTTTATTTAAACCTTAAGTATTATGTAAGTTGGTGAAATAAAAACTTATGTAGGATTGCAGGCAAGGAAAGCAATAAGTGCTGTCTTTTATACAGTGTATTTGATATAAAAGGGCCACAGTGCTATTTCAAAACCTGGATTATAGGTTGGCGTGGTGGCTCAGCAGTATCTTTCCGGCCTGGCATGCTTGAAGACCTGGGTTCAAACCCTAGACCATATACACAACTAAGTATCAGAGCAACAAAAACCAAATGAAAAACTAAAGTTTACCTTCTCTCTTACTCTCCCTCTCTCTTAACAAAACAACCAAACAAAAAAACCCTGGGTTATATATGTTTACTTTAATTACATAAATATTTCATTATTATACACCAGATAATAAGTCTATCTCTGACCATCAACACTGTTTCTTAAACTTAGGAAATTTAAAGCTATTGCTAACTTGTGCAGAATTGTTATTGTACACCATGAATTCTAAATTTTTCTTCAAAGGTTAACCTTATTTAATATAAAGACATCTATATAATCAACACTGGCTTTTATTCTGTATTATATATATTCATGTCCTCTAGGTATACAATGTATATCTTTAAATGTAAAGCTTACGGAAGCATTTTACCAAGCTAGTAATCTTTTCAAAATAAGTTATCTGCAGTGGTGGTCTCTTTCAGACTTATAACAGCAACAAATCTTTTAGAGGTTTCTTTATGTCATTTAATATTTTGTAATTGGATGAAACTAAGCTGTCATTAATGTTATCTATCAGATTTTGTGTTTCTCTTTGCACTAGGATGGAAATTTGAATGCATTTTTGAAGGACAACGGGAAGAGCCTCATTTGTTTAAGGGTTGACAGTGTGAAACATGAAGGCACTTTGCTACTTTCTCCACAGGGAGAGGGTTAAAAGCTCTCTTAGCTTTTGAATCACGTTAAAGGGTTTGGAATTATCAAATTACATTTCTTGGTTCATAAACATTATGCAAACTAAGTATGTTTTTGCTCTTGTTTTTCATTTTGTATTTTTCTTGTAAAATCTTTTAACTGTTGTCTGAGTGCTTTATAGAAGGATAACTTCTGATATGACAAGCTGAGTTAGTTTGAGATAAGAAGACATCATAGAATGTAAGGCTCACTTCCAGTACTAATATTGATCCCAAGTAAAAGTGTAGGTAATAGTAAAATTATAGGCATCAAAGCTAAAGTCCAGTACTCCTACTACAGGACTGGTGAAAATGACCTGCTGGGGTTTAATATCAAAACCAAGAGACCAAAGGTAAGGAAGTTAAAGGGCTAAGGAAAATAGTCAATATTGTGGCCCTTGCCCTGTTTGGTCAGCTAAAACTCAGGGGACAATGGGACTTCTTTACAGGCTTGGCAATCTGGGTAACATGACCTCCCAGTCAGGGATATCCAGGATCCGAGAAACCAGAAAGCTAACTAGTGTGCATACTGCAAAAGGAGGATCATTGAAGAAGGAAAATGTCCCTGATGCTTCCAAATGAAGCTATATGTGGTCAGCAAGACCCAGGTCTATCTTGGAAGATGGCACAACTGGTAAAAGAGGCAAGAGGCTTTTCACGAGTTCTCCAAGATTGACTCTGGTAAATCTCAGCTGAGTTTTAGCAATAGACAGGAACAAGATCAGTTTTGATCACGTTGTTATGAAACACCTGGCAGGAGAGTATAACCAAATCCTCAGTCCACATGGACATTTAGCAGGAGAGACAATGGCTCTTTTTAAACATTACTTGAGGTGTATGCTTTCTCAGTTCTCTCAAAAATGAATAAAGCTGGGAGGTTACCCAACCAAATGAAATTTCTCTACCACACAGAGATAACATTAATTAATAAGAGCTGTTTGACAGATATTGGCATCAGTCTGGCTTGAGGATGTCTCAGCCATTATAAAAGTTAAATGTTCTATGCCCTGCTAGGTAATAAAACAGTCACTCTCCACTTTGTGATGCCTAAACTTTATACTCTGTCATTTAAGATCCCAGCTGCTGTTGCTTACATTACTGTATTAGATGCCTTTTCTATATATCACCTAGACTCTCAACCACAATACTTGTTTTTGAGGACCCATAAAGTGGATCTCAATTAACCTGGTTCCTTCCTCTCTTAGGCTCAATGTTGATTTTCATTCTGACATTAATTTTGTTAATATCTTAGTTTGGCTGATTCATTAGAGGTTAGAATCTGTTCGAGTTGGTGATGAAAATGGAGCCACCCACAAGCACTCCAGACTGCTTTGTCATGGACCCCTTAATCAACAAACTTTTTTAAAAAAAAGAGAGAGAATTAATTTTTTATTTTACTTTTTAATGTGGCTTTCTTTGTTTCAACAATTTGCTGTGTACATGGTGCTGGGATTTGAATCTGGGTCCATTGCACATGCCAGGCAAGCACCATGTAACTGCTGAGCCACTGCTCCAGCCCCAACCCAAACATTCTTTCTTTCTTTCTTTCTTTCTTTCTAAGAGAGGACAGAGAGAGAGAGAGAGAGAGAGAGAATCAATTTTTATGGAGTTTTTCACATGGCTTTCGTTGCTCTGACACTTAGTTGTATATGTGGTTGCTGGGGTTTGAACCCATGTAGTTGTGCATGCTGAGCAAGCACCGTATTTCCTTAAAATAAAATCTGTCTGCTAAATTTGCCTCAGAGTCCCTCAGTTTCATTCTTCGACTCTGGGAGGACATGAACCCAAATCCATCAAACTGGCATCACTTCCATTCTCTAGCATTTGCCATAAGCCAATGAAGTGATGCTTCAACAAGTGTGCAAGACCGAATTCAGACCTGAAAACAGACTCTATGTTAA
>PVKS010042740.1:0-15253 GCA_004027875.1 Aplodontia rufa | reverse complement strand
TGTTGTTGTCGTTGCTCCAACTCTTCCTTGCATACATGGTGCTGGGGTTTGAACACACACACACACACACACACACACACACACACACACACACCCCAGGCAAGCACCATACGCTGAGCTGCCACTCCAGCCCCTGTTGTTTTTTGATTTAGCCTTTTCTTTTGGTGCTTCAGGTGGTGGTCTTGGTGGTCTTTTATAGTTTCTGCTGCTACTTATTCTGAAATAGAATTCATTTCTTCTGAAATATCTAAAAAAAAAAATCTGTGGTTCAATCCATCCAATGTATTTTTCACTTGAGATAGTATTTTTTTAAGCTTCAGAAGTTTCGTTTCTTGTCTTCTTTTTTTTTTTTTTTAAAGAGAGAAGGATAGTGAGAGAGAGAGAAAAAGAATCAATTTTATTTAGTTTTTCTTGTGGCCTTCGTTGCTCTGACACTTTGTTGTGTACATGGTGCTGGGGTTTGAACCCGTGTCCTGGCATATGCCAGGCAAGCACTGTAACCACTGAGGCACTGCTCCAGCCCCATTTCTTGTCTTTTTTAATGCCTTCCATTTTCCACCTATGTTTGTGCTTTCTTTTAAATTTATGAATATATTTATAAGAGCTTAATTGAAGTTCTTGTCTGCTAATTCCAGAGTCTTTTGTTTTTGGTTGTATTTCTGTTGAGTGATTTTTCTGCAGGTTATGGGTCTCATTTTCTTCGCATGTTCAGTAATTCTGATTGAATGCTAAGGGTTATAAAGATTACATTGCTGAGTGTCTGAATTCTGTTGCCTTCATATAAAAATTGAGTTTGGATTTTGTGGGAACTCACTTATGAATCAGCTTAATCCTCATTAGGGTGGCTCTAAATTAGGCCTTTCTCTCAGGCTATCTTAGTCCTCCTGGTAAGCCCCGACTTCCTGACATCTCTGCTGAGTAATCTGTATGTTTGAGGTCATTCCTCTGCTGTTGAAATTTGAATGTTTCCCATAAATGTGTGAACTCTGGGTATTAATTCCCTCGTAGTTCTTTTCCCACCTCTTGTTTGTTGTTCTGCCTCCAGTAGTACTGTATGCATGAGCATGTTAGTATTCAGCCAGAGCTTTAAGGATATCCTGGGTAATTTTCTGGAGCTCTTTCTTTGTGCTAATCCTTTTTTTCTGATACTCTGCTCTGATAATTCAGTCTGCCTCTGCCTCTCCAAACTCCAATCTCTTTATCCTCAACTCTGCAAGGTTGCTGTATAATGTTTGGGTTCCCCTCTCAATTCTGCTTTGTGGATTCTCCAAGGAGAAAGCCAAGGCCTGTCTCTTGTCTCCCTTCTTTCAGGGATTATAGTTCTGTGCATCTGGTACCCAATATCTGAAAACATTTGTTTTGTATATTTGTCCAGTTTTGTAGTTATTTAGGTAGGGATAGCAAATCTAGTCCAGTTACACCATCCTGACTAGAAATGAGAATCTTTCTGGTTCCTTTCATTAGTTTTCTTTTTAATTGAGGTAAAATTTACATATTATGAAATTAACCATTTTGCCTCTTCATTTTGTAAATCAGATTTTAGAATGTTCCAAATTCTTCTTAAGTATTATGTCAGATACTTGTGTCAAATAAAATATTCTGAAGACTTTGGAGAAATTGCCCTGTATAAGACTTGAGTTTGTAAAATTCTCTAAGAGACTTTCATTTATGTGAATGGATTTAGATTGATTTTTTTTAATATACTAAAAACAAAATCCTAAATGTGTTAGGTTGTTATAGATTATATTTTAAGCTGTTGAATATTTAATATATTTCTTAGATGAAAGTAAATACACAGAAAAGAAAGAAAAAAAAAAGGAAAAGAATCACCAGCTTGGTACAGTGTCACATGCCTGTAATTCTAATGACTTGGGAGACTGAGGCAAGAGGATTGCAAATTTAAGAAAAAGACCTGGCTTGGCAACTTAGTGAAACCCTGTCTCAAAAAATAGAAAGGTATAGGGATGTAGCTAGCTCAGGGATAGAGTGCCCCTGGGTTCTATTCCTAGAACCATGGTGGGATTGGGGGGGGGGTCACCTTCAAGTATTAGTTTTTATACTTTTAAAAAGCATGCATGGGCTGAGGAGTAGCTCAGTGTTAGAGTGCTTGCCTATTATGCAAACAAACAAAATAAGTTGTTGTGCTTCATTTTTCTCAATTATACTCCTTTTGTTCCCTTGAGGTACTGAATGGCTTCTGCCTTCTCTTCTGCTGAGATTGACTGTTGTGGCTACTTGTGCTGTACCTTCTTTGTGTCCTGCTTGACTCCAGTAATCTTTGAGAACTGGAGAAGTCTCTGACTCATTTTGTGCTAGTAAGAGAAGAAACAAAATAATTCTTAAAACTGTTGAAGATTTTAGATTTTCTCAGCCTCTGTTTCAGTTGGAACTGTTGAAGCAAGTTTGAATAAGCAGTCTGTAGGGACGCATACATATATAAATAAGTTGGCTAAATTTAGGGAGTTTTCAAAAGATGAAGCTTGGAAGAGAGGTAACACTTGAAAACTGGGCCAGCACTTAGGGGTAGATGTCTACCCATAGTGGCTGTCAAGACAAAAAAACAAAAAACAAAAACAACAACAACAAAAACCCCAGCAGGAAGCAGAATGGGGGTAGTATCAAGGTATGAGGTATGAAGGATCTTGCAGGCTAGGGAAGCCATGGGGGAAAAGGCACTAGAAATCAAGGTGGCTCAGAACAATTAGTTTAAAGGGACAAACATGGGACGTCTGAAGCAACTTTTGTTTAACAAGTGATTTCTATTTTTTTGGATGGGACCACATCACAACCTACGTGTGAGAATAGGTGTGTCATATTATAAAGGGAATAAGTTAATTTGGCAAAAATTAGAACTGTGAAATCAGCTATAAAGACAGACTTTTCTGTGTTATCAATACAGTCATAGATGTAGCTAAAAATGCATTGACCTTTTAATAAAATAGCTGTAAGATATTGGTTTATACATTAAGCACAAGTAGGACTTCTTTTTGTAGTACCTCCAGATATTAGAAGTGGCATATGCTGCTGTGCTACCTTGTTCCCACTGAAACACCATTGTCAGTCGGTACAAAGCATTTATACTTATATGAAAGTTCCATAGATTTACCCATTTGTTACCAGAAATTTTCACGTTTTAAAAAAGCATCTCCCCCACCCCTCAAGTTTGACCTGTTAACACTTAAAACAAATTAACCATGGAAAAATAAAAGGTTACCAAGGACAGAAACTGCTTGGAGTCTTACAGAAGCTGGAGATTAATAACTCCTGACTTGTCTATAGTGAAGAAAACCTGGAGTCTTAAAGATATCCTGAAATCCTTAGGAATCTCTTATAAGCAGTAGAAGCAAGAAAATATTTTTTGGAGTTTTAATAGTCAATAGCAGCTGATTTTCACATTCTCTGCATTAGTCTTTTATCAAGAGTGCTGTGGGGTTTTGGTACTATTTATTATGGTTTTTCCCACCTGTATGGGTTTTAATTTAAGGTTTTTTAGAATGATTTTCTTCACATAGATCATCTGCAAAGGCTGGTTTTCCTACAAACTGTGGGAATAGTTTAAGTGAAAGTTGATTGTGGTCCTGAAAAGCAGCTGCTATCCCAGGAATAAAGTATGTGTGTGTTTTGTGTTTATATCGTTTTGGTCAGTTGTACTGACAGAGCTGGGCTAAGATATTTTCCTGCCTGTTAATCAAGGCCACACAGACAGAGCTCAAGGAAGGATGACCCCTACCTCAGGAAGTGTTGAATCAATTGCTATTTATAACCAGTGTACAGTAGAACTTGAGAGCAGGTCTTTGCTCAGTTGGTTGGAAAAGTTTTCTGCCAGGTTTTACATTTGAGGAAACAGTTTATGGCCCTGACTGAGTGAAACCTCTTTGCAGAAGGAAGGAATATGACAGTGACTGTAAGTAATTTTGCTGATTTCATTCAAGGGTGTGGTGACAGATGGGAAGTTCAGGCAGTGACAAAACAGGTTATTATATTTTAAGACAATGATAGTTATGGGCACCTTGGATTCTCTTTAGCATTGGTGTATATGGAATCCTGTGCTGCTAATAGCAGAGTTGATATAACTGTATGTGATGGCCTAATATTATCTATCAACATAAGGAAGGAAGAAAAAAATAGTTATTTGGTGTGTTTATAAACTAATTGGGTCTTTCTCTTGATCTATACATAAACTTTTTGATTACTTGATATATTTTGTGTATGTGTGCTTCTTATAGTACTTCATTGGTCCTGTTTCATTAAGAGAAGGTTGCATAATGAACTGATTTATTATAAAATAATATTGTATGCCTCTGTGTGAATGCTTATTAAAAAAACCTCATTCTACCTCAGGAAATTAAATATGGCTAATTATTAAAATTGACAACTGGAGAAATACCACAAGTAATGTTTTCTCATTTTTATGTTACCATATTAGGAATACCTTCATGGAGTTGAATTATAGGCATATTTTTATATACATTATGTAAATGAACTATTTAGAGATAGGTAGGCAGTGTTTCAGTGGAGTTTAAATTGGGAAATTACAAAACTGTGCTAACATATTTTTGTCTCATTTTAACAGCAATATTCAAGATAGAATTGTTGTCACTTTCAATGAAGGTCAATGATCAGAACTGTTTTTTCTAAAGAGACTTTTCCAAGCCAAACATGAAAGAAAAATATTGGAATCACTTTGATTCTGACAGTATAAGGAATACAGTATTTTGCAGTTACTTATAATGAAAGCTTTGTAAGATTCATCACTTGTCATGCACCCAACTGGGAACATGGATGTTGGTTTTTCCCGTTCTGCTGTTCAGACACTGTCAAGAAGCCACTGCAAAAACATAAAACAAAAAATTTCTCAGTGGGAAGGAAGGACTAATGGTATATCTAATCCAGCCAAGTGGCATTCAAAAGACTTTGGAGTGAGATATAATAACTGTCACCAACAAATTCTTCCTAAGAAAATTCCTGTTTCTGAGAGTAGAAGCAAAAAGTTAGGTGTAACCACCTTTGAAAATGTAGGTTTAGATATAAATGAAGATGCCAAAAGCCACGCTCAAAATGAGGGTGAAAGTGAGAGTCATGGATATGATGACACGCGCTGCTTTAAAAATGAATCAGAATCCAATTGGGTATGTTCTAGGGTCAAACAAATTGAAAACTGGAAAGAAGTTGTTTTGGATCCAGAGACTTCCTTACCTCCAGGAAACTTCTATACCTCACAAATATTATGGAAGAAAATAGAGGCACTTCCACCAGATAAAATCTTAAATTTGGCTTTAGAACATTGTGACTCTTCAGAAAAAGAACTGAATTTCAGTGTTCTGGATGGTTCATATGGAATAACCAAGAGCTTAGAAAATATTTACTCTGAACCCGAGGGGCAAGAATGTGGACCTTCTATAAATCCTTTGCCAAAACCTCGTAGGACATTCAGATATTTATCTGAATCTGGTGTTTTGCCATATAAAGAAAGAAACTGTGACAAAAAATACTGTGAAAATAATTCTCGTGCAGAATCTTCTTTGGCTGCTTCTCAGGAACCCAAACCAAAGAAATATGGTGGAAAAATCAGAGGGAGATCTAAACGGTATGTTTTTATGCTATAGATAATGATTTGTAAGTATTTGCCTTACAGAATTCTTGAGCTTTTTCCTTTCAAAGCAATTTCCATTTCTCAGCTTAGGTTACAGCACTAATTTGAATATACTGATGTTGATTAACAAAAAAGGAAAATAAAAAGAGGGGAAAAATAGAAATATAGGTAATATGTAAGTCAGTTCTGCTGACATAAGAGGATCTGAAAACCTTCCAATTTGTATCTTTAAGAATTTGTAGCGGGCTGGGTACAGTGGTGCATACCTGTAATCCCAACAACTCGGAAGGCTGAAGACAGGAGGATTGCAAGTTCAAGACCTGCTTCAATAACTTAGTGTGACCCTGTCTGAAAATAAAAAGTAAAAAGGACTGGGGATGTGGTTTAGTGGTTAAGCACCTCTGGGTTTAATCCCTTGTACTCCTCCCCCTCCCACAAAAAGGAATTTGTAGGGGTGCAGCGGCTTATGTACCCAGCTACTTGAGGCAGGAAGATTTTAAGTGAGAGGTCAGCCAGGGCAATTTAGCAAGGCCCTGTCCCAAAATAAAATTTTGAAGTGCTGAGGGTGTAGCTCAGTGGTAAAATAACTTGCCTACCATGTGTGAGGTCCTGTGTTAAACTAGTACTTGCAAAACAAAAAAGATAGAGAATTTGTAGGGTGAATGATAGTGTAGATCAGTGGTAGAGTTCTTGCCTGGCACATGAGAAGCTCTGGGTTTGATTCCTAGCAGAGCCAGAAATTTTAAAAAGAAAGAAAAAGGAAAGTGAAAGAACTGTAGGGAAGCAAGTACATTTTTGTTTGGTGTGCTGGCTTTAGCCCCACTTTTAATTAGGGAGTTAACTTCATAAAAGAATCTAATGGAGAATATGAATGTGATTGGTTAAAATCCTCCAATTTTCTCATGTGCAGAGGGCACTGGCCTAGTTTTTTTATTATTATTATTATTATTATTATTATTATTATTTTAAAGAGGGAGAGTGAGAAGGAAAAAGAGAATCACTTTTATTTAGCTTTTCATCTGGTTTTCATTGCTTTGACACAGTTGTGTGTGTGGTACTGAGGTTCTGATGTTGATTAATAAGAAAGGAAAATAAGAAGAGGGAAAAATAGAAATATAGGTAGAACTGAGTTCTGACTCGGGCAATGTGATACCGCTGAGCCACTGCTCCAGCCTCCTAGTTTATTATTCTTAGATCTCTGATGGAACATATTTGTAATTTTGCACACAAGTCCTTTATTTATCAACTTCTGTCTATCCATACCAATTCAAAGAAGAGTTTTGAAAGATATGACTTTAAAAATGTATTTCCTTCCTCAAGGAAATCCTTTGAATTTGAGGATATTCAGCACTTTCGCAATCGGAACTCACAGAAGATTCATGAAGAACTTGGAAGAAATTCTGGTTCAGCACTTTATTATACACAGTCTGAGGATAATATCTATGAGGATATCATATGTAGGTGTCCACAATTTTGCAATTCAATTTAACGAGTATCTACTTGTTGAAGCCCCTAATTATAGTATGGTATTTTCTTTTATAAACCACCATATCTTGTTCTAGGTTTGTCTTTGTAATATGGAAGCCTTTGGTGTATATGTTCTTTTATTCTTTGATGAATTTTATATCTAGTGTAATGGACTGCTCAGTTCAGAAGTAAATGTTTACAATATAATATTTTGAGAATTTTTAGTTTGGTTGAACACCCAAGTGATTTATAAATTTAAAGTATCATTCATCTTGAGATCACACTCCTGTAGCAGTATCGAACAGGAAAACTGAATGTAGTCAGTTATTTATTTCTTTGATAGCTTTAGTCACTTTTTTCTACTTACATTCTTCTAAGCAATCTTTGCATTATTTTTCAAGATCCCACCAAAGAAAACCCTTATGAAGATATTCCAGTGCAGCCTTTACCCATGTGGAGATCCCCTTCGGCATGGAAGCTACCGCCGCCTAAAAGTGCTTTCAGAGTACCCAAGGTGCAACCAAGGATTACTCACAAAAAAAAATACTCTCATTTAGAATCTGTAAAGAAAGGTTAAGATGATTTAACTGAGGCCAAAACTAAGAGGCACTGATAGGTTTTGTTTTTGCTGGAGTTTTTTTGTTTTTTGTTTTTTTTTTAGAAAGCATACAGGTTTATTTCTTTTTTCTTTGCCTTGTTGGTTTTGTTGTTATTATTCTAGCACTTAAAAAAAAATTCTGTATGCCCACATGGTGGCACCTGCCTGTAATCCCAGCTACTAAGGAGGCCAAGTCAGGAGGATCACAAGTTTGAGGCCAGCTTTCACAATTTAGTGAGACCCTGTCTCAAAATAGAAAATAAAAAGCGCTCGGGATATAGCTCAGTGGTAGAGCACCTCTGGGTTCAAAAGTATCAAAGAAAAAAAACAAACAAACAAAGCAAAACCTAATAAGAAGATGAGTGCTTTTAGATAGGCCACAAACTTTTCAGTTCACTGTCGTTCCTACAACTCCCTGTTAGTCTCACTTCGACCTGTGCATGATGCCTGAAAGCATTTGAGACCCTGAATCGAGTTAGTGAAAGCTATGAGCCATTGTTCTCTGGGAATTTGCTTATATTGGAGTAGGAGCAACTTTGAGTGAAAACTGAGAAGCCATTTTGCCAGTGGTGAGGAAGAAATTATGTTATCCTCATTTGAGACCAATTTAAAACAAAGATAAATATGTTTTGGGGATACTTTTGCCTTTGCATGAAAACAGAGGCATTCCTAGATGATTTTATCTTCTCTGATACTTCTTCTCTTTTTTAGCTTCCTCCAAAACCACAATTCCTTCATCGGAAGACTATGGAACTGAAGAACTCCCAAGCTTATGTACGATCAAAGCTTACAAAAGATACCACTTTACCTGTCACTTTAACAGAATGGAAACTTTTCCGAGCAGGAGAAGTTGCTAACAGGAAAAGGAGAAATCTTCCAAGGGTGAGGGCTCCAGTACTTCCATTCTTCAAATCTTACCTTTCCATAAATGAGAATAAATAAGCTTTTGATTGAAATGAATAATAGGTTACAACTAACCTATTGGAATGAGAAGGTTTGGAAAGCAGCCTTAAGTTTTAAACTTGCTCATTCAAGAAGAGTACTTGAGTGACTTTTGCCTATAGATTTGGAAAACCCAAATTAAGTGGAGGGCCTCCTTCGGATACTTCAGCACTAATTAAAGTCAGCTGTCTATTTCAAGGAAGCACCAGCATCTCATAAAAAAGAACTTTATATAAAGCTGGTTTAAGGGGGCTGGAGGGGTGACTCAGTGGTTATGGTGTTTGCTTGGCATGCGCAAGCGCACAAGTTCAAACCCCAGAAACACATACACAACAAAGTCTCAGAGCAACAAAAGTCACATGAAAAACTAAATAAAATTGATTGTCTCTCTCTTTCTCTCTCACTGTCCCTCTCTCTTTAAAAAAAAAAAAAGAGCAGTTTCAATGTTGTTCATACTCATAAGCCAAAGTGAGTTCAGTTTTGTGCCTGAATTTACAATATTTTTCAGTAATGACAAAGTAAATACCATTTATTCGGAACAAAAATTTCCATTTAGAGGGGAAAAAAGGTAAATGGTTACTTGGAACTAAAAATTGTCAGCAGTCATACTGAATAAAAAGGCAAGTAAATCTGCACATTATCTGGACTAGAGCCATTGCAACCCCAATGAAATTAATGTTACTTGTATGTAGACAGATATATTTTCTTTTAGGAGAGACACTTAAGAATTACAGGAAGGCTGGAGTCAGAAAAACAAAACCCAGATTAAAAAATAAAATTGATTTTCTCTCTCTTGCTCTTTCTCACTTAAAAAGAGAGATTACAGGAAAATATATTTAAATTCCCTCTGTTACTTTGTTCTGTCATTCAAATGTGTTTTCAGGATTGACAAAATTCTATGCAGATAATAATATTTTGTAATGAAGAAATCAAATCATTTAAATATTCCTTTGCCTTAATCTAGTCTGAATTAGCTATATGTGTTCGTTTAGCACCCAATTTTTGTATCTGATTTTAAATAAAAGTCACAGCTATTTTTTGGCATAGTGATTGCTGCTTGGTTCCTTGGGAAGTATTCTGTTCCATAAGTAATTCTTCTGATCTGTTTCCTGCCTTGCCTCTTTACAAATCAGAAGTTGAAGGAACTGCCAGACATCCTGCAGTAGCACTCTCCCCTGTAGATCATGCTGGCACAACAAAGCAGCCTCCCACGTGGCCAAGAAACAATAGTTCATGCCTTCCTAAGGGGAAGAGCACAAACACCTAAAGGACAGTAGTTAAGATTCCTAAATCCTAAAAAAAAAAAAAACCGAAATCTTGGTAATAATTGTGTATTGTAGAGTTAAATGACACCACAGGAGATTTTGCATTGCTTTCAGTTTTAGTCCTCAGTATTATATGTGCTGTGAATCTCAAGTACTTAAAGCCTATTCTCTTTCTGAAGGTAGGTAATATGATGCAACTCTTCCTAAAAGGTTTTTGGAGAAATAGGGAGAATGAAAATGGTAATGAATTCTTGACTGTCAGGCAGAAACAGGCTAGTCCCATTCTACCTGTAGCCTGCCTTGGATTAAATCCTTTTAGGGTGTCACATAGGCAGTTTGGTTTTGGAATGTCTTAAAAAACGATATTCCCGGGGCTGGAGTGGTGGCTCAGTGGTTATGGTGCTTGCCCAGCATGCGCAAGTACGCAAGTTCAAACCCCAGCACCACGTTCACAACGAAGTCTCCAAGCAGTGAGAGTCACATGAAAGACTAAATAAAAATTGTTTCTCTCTTTCTCTCTCTTTCTCTTTCACTGTCCCTCCCTCTTTAAAAAAGCTGGGTGCTATGGCATATGCTTGAAATCCCAGCAATTTGGGAGGCTGAGGCAGGAGGATTGCAAGTTCAAAGCCAGCCTTAAAAACTTAGCAAAGCCCTCTCTCAAAAAAAAAAAAAAAAAAAAAAAAAAAAGAACTGGGGATGTGGCCCAGTGTTAAGTGCCCCTAGGTTCAGTCCCTGGTACCAACAAATAACCCACACACACAGAATAGCAATCCATAAGAAAAGCAGTTTTCATTTATTTTATTTCCCCGCTGATGACTCCTGCTATTCCTGGAAAAGACAGTGCTTTCACAGTTTGAAAATCACTGATCTGTATGCCTCGTTCCCACCCTTGCTTTCTTTCCCTGCTGCGGGAACCTGCGTGGGACCGTTTGCTAGAGTACATTCCCTGATGTTTTATATTGTTTGTGTCAAGTGTGTACAGCAGTATGGTTTATTACTTTACCTCATATTTCTAGAGCACTGGCTTCCTTTGCTTTGTAATATTTGAGTATACTTTTTATTATACTTTGCACATGCACACTAATAATTGTCCAATTTTTGGCCTCTGTGTACCCAAAATATGTTTACTCCCACACACATCTTTATTCTAGCCCATAACAGTGTCTTTTTACTTTGGCTTCTCTTGTTTTTTTCTGATGTTATTATTTAAAACGTAGGCAATTTTTCACTTGAGTGGCAGCTACAAAAATCTTTTAAGAGAACCAGCTCATTTAGAAATATGGGAATAATCTACGTATTGTGGAAGCACGTTTCTCATATGTTTTTTTCTTTGCACTGGACTGATTCACTGCCTTTTGATTGCTAGGATTGGCAGAGAAAGACAAAAGAGAAAATAAGAGCATTTTTCTCAAGCAACTTTGTTAACTGTCATCTAATGTTCTTAACAAGTATAATTCTAGCCATTAAATATGTTAAATCAGGATTAATATTTAAAAGCTTGGAATCTTAAGAAAAACTAATTTAATCAATTCATTGATTTAAAGTGTCTTGTCAACTAGCTCTAAATCTTTTTTTTTTTTAAACCCAAATCTGTGGGGTTTAGGGGAGGTACTCATACCCTTTCCCAGAAGCAAAATAGGAGTTCTGATTGGGTTGGTGGTGTACCTTAGTGATAAACCACATATGAGCTTGCACAGGACCCTGGGTTCAATTCCCAGCACCACACATACACAAAAGAATTCTTACTAATGCTTATTAAATAGAAGCAGATATGTAACAATTTAAAAATAAATGATGTATCTGGAGGCTGAGGCTGGAGGATCACAAGTTCAAGGGCAGCCTCAGCAATTGAGACCCTAAACAACTTAAGAGACCTTGTCTCAAAATAAAGAAATAAAAAAAAACTGGGGTTGTGTTTCAGGGGTTAAGTGTCCCTGGGTTCAATCCTCAGTACCAAAAATAAAAATAAAAATAAAAAAATAAAGAAAGTGATTTAGATTTGCTTGAGATGTAGATTAATGAATGGAAGGGGGGAACATATATTTTACTTGAACATATTTGAGAATCTCCAGTTTGTGTGACACATTAAGGAAGTTCCCTTAAGAGGCTGTGCTGGTCTCATCTGGAAAAGAATTGTCCTTTCCCACTTCTTATCCCCATATATGGACTTGGTATTAGAACAGTGTATCATCTAACTAAAGATAACTTTTGATTCAAAATTGAAAAATGTAAAGGTTTTTATGTTTATAAAATGGATCTTTTCTCTAAATGAGAATCACTAATAATATGGTCATGTTGCAAACCTTGTAGGTGTTAGTTTATTTGTTTTTGTTTTTTTTAAAGAGAGAGGTACTATGAGAGAGAAAGAGAGAATCAATTTTATGTTAGCCTTCCATGTGGCCTTGGTTGCTCTGACACTTAGTTGAGTACATGGTGCTGGGGTTCGAACCCGGGCCCTTGCGCATGCCAGGCAAGTGCTATAACCCCTGAGCCACCACTCCAGCCCCTGTAGGTGTTAGTTTTAACTTGTATTTTTCTAATCTTTCTTTCAGCTTGTATTGAAAATAGATGACGTATTTGAATCTAAGAGAGGGAAGAAGAGGGTAAAGTTACACCCTTACACTGGAAAGGAAATACCTCCCTCAAAAGGTAAGAATTATATTTCTTTCAGTTGTCTGTAGCTGTCAGTGTAAGTGGGAAGAACCATTATATGACTTAATGTTTAAAGTATATTATGATTTTTGGTTTACTTTCCTTTATGTCCCTTCTTTAGAATAAGGGACTGTTTTTTTCAAATCCCTTTCATTTAATTCTGTCTAAGCAGTAAGTATTGGGTGAATAGACAAATGAAAAAAAATCATAAAGCAATGTGACAAATTTTCTTAGGCAGTTTGAAATCATTATTTGGTAGTTCTTTGATTTATAGTTGTTTATCAGTGTAGAACCAGTAGAGAAATTAAAACATTATTTATATATATAACGTATTTGTATATAGATTTAAGGTATGTGGTATTCAATTTGTTGTCTTTGAATAAATTCAGTAGTTATATCCTACAGATAACCTAGATAAGACTTATATTGCATTCATTAAGAAATGTTGAACATCTATAATGAATTATTAAAATTTTCATAAAAATTCGTTTGACAGCTAGGAATGTAGCTCAGTGGTAGAGCACTTGAGAGCATGCACAGGTCCTGAGTTCAATCCCCAACACTGCAGAAAAGAAAAATGTGAGGTGTTTTTTTTTTTCCTCCCTATTGGGAATTGAATCTGAGGGTGCTTAACCTCTGAGCTACATCCCCAGCCCTTTTTATATTTTATTTAGAGTCAGGGTCTTGCTAAGTTGCTTATGGACTCACTAAGTTTCAGAGGCTGGCTTTGAACTTATGATCCTCCTGCCTCAGCCTCCTGGATCACTGGGATTATGGCGTGCACCACTGCTCACATGAGATTTTTGATTTTTGATTTGGTTGCCTAGTAAGAAATATGTAGAATTTAGCAATTTTGTTTATAATGTGCATAAGTGAGAAACAGCAGCCAAGTCACACCAGAGGAGAATGTTTCTTTTTTTGTAGGCTTCCAAAACTAGAAATTTTTAAACTTTCTTTAAAAATCTTTTCCTCAAACAACTACTCTCAGAAAAATAAAATCATCTGTATTACAACTTACAACTCTTTATTCTTACTCTGTAATACTAATGATTGGGTTCAATCTCAGCATAGCAAAAAATTAACAAATTTGGGCTCACTACTTTTTTTAATGTGAGTTTCATATTTTCAAAGGCACTTATTTAAAACATGTTTCAATCTTCTCTAGGGAAGAAATGCTTTTGTGTGCTTATTAATAATAGTTACCATTTGTTGAATGAGGTAATAATTTCTTTACAGACTTTATCTCATGTATAATGTGAGACAACTCTAGGAGGTGGGAACTAGCCATCCTAATTTTACAAAGAAACTGAGCCAGAGGAGGAAGCGTGAATTTGAATTAAGAACTATGGCTCCACAGACTCTTATCATTTCTGTTTTCAATGGTTACTCTCAATTTTTGTTATAAACCTTGATTTTTAGCAGTTTAACTACTTCTCCATGTATTTCATTATTCAATGAAAATATTATCAAAGATTTTTTGTTTAATTCAGAACTAGATATACAAAATAAAAACCCTTCCCAGATTGCGTTGATCCCTCCCAAGTGTTATTACTAATCTTCTAATTAACCCTGTGTTTTAGATACTATTGTTACTGTTTTATAGATCAAGAAATAAATTATGCAAAATATGAAGACCCCAGAGGCCAGGACAAGTGATTACGAAACATTATAATTTTCCCTCATTTCATTTATATGCTTTATCCCTTATGTATTAGGAGTTTAGTAAATTTGACTGTAAGACAAGTTTTGTTTTGTTTCGAGATGGGGGGGGCATGTCTCACTATGTTCGTGAGGCTGGCCTCAGAGATCTGTGCCAAGAGATCTTCTGGTCTCATCCTCCCAAGTAGCTGGGACTACAGATGTGTGCTACCACACCCAGCTTAAGAACAGTTTCGAAGAGTCAAATTCTTTGTTTTTATTTTTGTTTTTTTTAACCTATGTTATTGTTGAAAAGAAGAGGAAAAAAAATCTCCAATAGTCTGAATTTCCAATTCTCGCACCAAAAAATAATAAAATAATAAAAAATTTTTTAAAAAATGAAAAGGAGCAGTCCCTACATTGTAACCCTTTCCTAAAAGTTCATTTTGACTTTGCATAGCTTAAAAAAAGGGTGTGTAGTGGGGGCATTTGCCTAGCATCTGTGACCACCTCCAGCTCCTTCCGAGTTTTTCTCAGGCCTAAGGATGTCCTGACTCCACAGTCACAGTTCTCACAATTTCACTTTCCTCCTTAGTCTATGTCTGCATATGAACAATGCCTAATAGGCCTAGGTAATTATATATGCCTGCTCTGTCATTACATGCTTGGGTTTACTCAATACATTCCAATTTACACACTTCTTAACATTCATTTTTCTAGTGTTACAAAATGGCTTATTGGCCTTCTTCAGTTCTGTTGCTGTAATTTTGTGTGTTGAAGTCACAGATAAAAAAGGGACAATGTGATACTTTTTTTTTTTTTTGTACCAGGTATTGAACCCAAGGGTGCTCTGACACTGAGCCACATACATCCCTAACCCTTTTTATTTTGAGGCTGTTTCTCCCTAAATTGCTTAGAGCCTCGCTGAGTTGCTGAGGCTGCCTTCGAAATTGCGATCCTCAGCCTCCCAAACTGCTGCAATAATCTAGAATCTTTTTGATCCTTACAGATTCTGTATAGATTTCCCTGTTGGCTCATCATCCCCCTAACCTTCACTCACTGTCTTGGAATGATGTTAGCAAAGCCTGTAGACATCAG